>PVKA01006001.1:0-86495 GCA_004027165.1 Ctenomys sociabilis | reverse complement strand
GCCTGTAATCCCAGCACTTGGGAGGCTGAGGCAGGACTGTTGTGAGTTTGAGACCAGCCTGAGCTACAAAGTGAGCATAAGGCCAGCCTGAACTGCATAGTGGGACCCTGTCTCAAAAAGACAAAAAAAAAAAAGAAAAAGGAAAAAATGGGGGAGAAGGGCACATGAAGTGAATTAAGATGTGTTATGCTATCCACTAACTCTATGATGAATGTAATCATTACATAATACAAACATGTACTAATAAAATTTTTTTTTCTTCATATTCTGTGAGGACTTAAGTTTAACGTATCAATACTTGATGGAAAATACCTGTCCTGTGTTATTCCTACTATGTTTGATACTTAAGATAGTGAGGGTAAACTGAACTGCATATGTTGCAGGGTAATAATAAGCTTCTCTTATGGTTTTGGTCTAAACCATCCAGCAGAAAAGTATAAAAACGAGGTATATAAAGTAAAGCCATATTAATATACAGAGCTGTGAAAGGCTCAAGTTAACAACTCCTGCGGATAACCCACTACTATTGTGAACTGCTGGGCTGTGTTGGATTGTTTCGCTGAATTCATGCACCTATAGTATTTAGGTGCCAATGGAATACTCATCTCTGATAGGACTAAACAAAAAAAGGGGCTACAAAAGAAGGACCATTTTGTATTTGTATACACAGAATAGTTTGGATAGATATACAGCTACTTTTGCTTAACTCAATGAGAAAATTTGTACTAATAGTGTTTGGACAGGATATCCTATTTGCTTCTTGTACTATGGATAACCACTAAGAAGATAACAATGTACAATGTATTAATTATTGAAACTGTCCTATTAATCAGCTCTGAAACTATATTATTGCTATTTGTTTCTCAATAAAAAAATAAAGAAATAAAGAAATTGCCCCTTTGTAGACATCTTTGTATATAGATCATTTAAAATGTATAAAGTATACAAAAATGTTTGGAAGGAAATATATAAAAGTATTTAAAGTTGTTTTCAATAAACGGTGTTATTTTAAGTCATTTTCATTTTTTTTATATCTCCTATACCTTGTACAATCAGCTTTTTTTTTAGACAGGTCTTAGTAGGTAGAGCTCAGGCTGGCCTTGGACTTGTGTCATTCCTCCTGTTTCAGCCTTCTAAGTAGTCAGATTAAAGGTGTGTATCACACCTGTATCAGTTAACAAAGATTTCAAATAAAAAGTCACTCTGATAATAGACTGCACAGTGGTCCCTCACTTATCGCAGAGGTTACGTTCCAAACACTCCTCAATAAGAGAAAATAAGCAAATCAGCAACATTATATTTATTTTCGCATATATATAGCCTTTAGAAACCTTTCCCACACTTTTTATTTGAAACTTGAATGTACTTTTTTTTTTGCAGAACCAGGGATTAAACTCAGGCCCTTGTGCTGCCAGGCAAGCATTTATTCTACTGAGCTATCTCCCAGGCCCCCTTTCCCACACTTTTAAAGTACTTCTAATGTCATTAACCATTTTCTAAACTCGTAAACCTACATAATTTAGCAACATACATATACTGTATGATAATGGAAAATCCCACAACATAGCAAAAATCCACGATAAATAATTTAGAGTAATATTTTTTGGCCCTGGTATGTGATGACAGCCCTGCCCCAGGGGCGCAATGAGACAGTGACTGAGACTGGGCATGGTGGTGTGCGCCTGCAATCCCAGTGCTTGGGAGGCTGCAAACAGGAGGACCACTGTGAGTCCGATCTGAGTAGGGAGACCCTGTGGACCCTGTTTGAAAACCTGTGACGCAGTGACTGCGAATGTTGAACAAAATAATAAGGGACTGCTATATTTATTTATTTATTTTTTTATGTATTTAGTATAGGGTGTACAGGGTCTCACTACATAGATCGAATTCGTAGGGATCCTCCCGTTTTCAGCCGCCCAAGCACTGGGATTGCAGGTGCGCACCACCACGCTCAGTCTCAGTCACTGTCTCAGCTCAGGGCCGGCAAGGGGCCACTGCTATTTAAGTAAGGCAAATACAGTTTTTGGTACTGAAATGACATCAGCAAGATCATATAGAACTGTGATAATCTGCATTTTGGTCACCAAGGTCACATCATCAGGCCACATGCGTATAAAAGATTTAAAATGACGCAGCCCTGTAATACTCTAGTAACGTGATTTTAAAATCTGATTTACCTATTAAAAACAAAAGAGAAACACAGAAAATTACAGATTTAAACTGGAAGACTAGCTCTAAATTATTAGTACCTGAAACCATTTTGCAATGATGGGCATACTTCTTTGCGTTCACTTTTGCAGACTGAAGAGGACATAAATATGTCAGGATTATGCTGTTTTAATTCCAAATAATCTAAAGTTTAATACTCAGGGCATTAATTTCCTTAACTGAATAATGAAACTTATCTACAAAGTAATGTAGCAGCCAGCTCTCTGTGTCTAAGGGATCTTCACCCAATCTTAGATTGAAAATATTGAGATAAAAAACTGTGTTTTGAGCTAGAAATGTAACTCAGTGACAGAGGGAGGAGGCCTAGAATTCAATCCTCAGCACACATTAAAAAAAAAGGGTCTGAAAATGACACTTTTTTGTGTCATTAATCCCTATATGAGATAGTACAACTTGTTTCATAGTATATAGATTGCATTCCGCATTATAAGTAATCTAGATATAATTTAAAGTATACAGGAGGGGCTGGGGAGATAGCTCAGTGGAATAAGCACTTCTCTGGTAAGCGCAAGAGCCTGAGTTCAATCCCCGGTTCTGCAAAAAAAAAACATAAATAAATAAAGTATACAGGAGGATGTACATAGGTTTTATGTAAATATCAAGCCACTGCATATGTGGCACTTGAACATCCACAGGTTTTGGTACCTCAGGAATCCTAGAACCAATTCCCTGTTAAATGAATGAACTGAAATTTAGAGCCATGTTTATCAAAAATGACACTAATCATGGTGAACCTGCCAGAAGCCCTTACCTGGCATCACAGGGCTGATTCGACTCTCCGGTCCCCCCAGGGCAGAGTGGTTCTTCTTCTCTGTGCTTGGTAAGGTAGCCGGCAGGCTGGGGGCTGAGGTCTTCCAGGACTTTTCCATCTGCAAGTCATCCTCAGTGTCTGCAAGGAGTCCTGCCGTGCCCGGTGTGGCAGGACTGGCCACTGTGTGAGTCACCAGCTTGCGGTCAAGGCCCACTGAAGCATGGAAGAGCTCAGTTAGTTGTGTGGTTTCTTTTCTGAACTTCAACTGAAATTATGTATTTGCTGTTGATTTAAAATCACTGATAACTGTGATGGGGAAAAGGGAAAACTATATACGAGATAGTTATGATAATTATACAGCTTAGTTCATTAGTTCATTAATAAGGAAGGCCTGGGCTAATACTATTTGGACAATATTTCATGCCTGTATCTTACATTCTAAGTAACTACTATGAAGATAACAATAAGTGATGTTTTAATTATTGTCACACTTGTACTTTTTTTTTTTTTCCGTACTGAGAACAGAACTCAGGACTTTGTATTTGCCAGGCAGGTGCTTATGCTGCTGAGCTATCTCCCCAGCCCTAGCCTATTTTATTTTTGTTTTTTTTTCTTTAAAAATAACACTTGCATTTGGGATAAATAACTGACCCATTCAAGACATGTCAAAACCTCATAAAAATTCTCTCCAGTATTTAAGTGGGCCCTGGGGTTCTCTTGTGTTCCATAACTGGCTTTCCAAATAATACACATGAAGAAATGGACAGAGACAAAACCTAAACCTTATATTTTGAGACAGGCTGTCTCTCTTCAAAACGGGTACTTCTTGTGACCTTCTGCAGCTCTTCACTCTTGCAGGGCACTTCTATCTCTACAACACTGCAAGACCTGTGGCTTAGCTACTCTTTTTGTTTCGTAAATGTTCTTTAAAGACTGTTTTTTTTAAAATCATGTTACTGAAGCATTTTTAGGATAGGAAGAAATCTTTTGAAAATAGAAAAAAAATATGCGTACCAAAAATTTGACATTTGCTACTCAGACCGGACTCGTGGTGAACACCCTTTAAAGGCACAGCTTTTGCACATGAAGTTATACTCAAAACCAGGCAGTGGTGGCTCATGCCTGTAATCCTAGCACTCGGGAGGCTGAGGCAGGAGCATTGTTGTGAGTTTGAGACTAGCCTGAGGTACAAAGTGAACCTAAGGCCAGCCTGAACTGCATAGTGAGACCCTGTCTCAAAAAGACAAAACAAACAAACAAAAAAACCAGGCAGAGAAAGAACAGCAGGGTCCCCATGTTATTCTGAGAACACAGACCTCCCTCCTCCACCCCACCTGCCCCCTGCTCCCCGAAGGTGTAAAAGGCAGACTCACAGTTTTGACAGAAATCTTCATCCGACCCATCAGGACACTGTCGCACTCCATCACATGTCAGGGTGATGTCAATGCAGCAGCCGTCGTCGCAGAAGAAGTGGTAGCGAGAGCAAATGTTTATGCATCCTGTTTTCAAACAAGAGTCAAGTCACAGGGGTACAGGAAAAGTCAAGACTCAACTCCACCCAGATGCAGAGTGGCTGGCAAATAAAAACCTCACCAAGCTAGTGGCACTGGTTCTGGAGAGATTAGAGGCCTCTCCTTGACCTCCTGACTGAATTTTCCTCAACCTCAATGTGGTCAACACTGTACATAGAGAGGCACAAGATCAGGTCACTGGCACTGACAACACAGATGAAAGGTATCCAGCTAGAATTAGGTCACAAGAAGTCCCAGTTTCACAGGGAAAGTCTGGATAGACTAAGCATGCAGTTCTCTCAGGAAATATGAGAGGAGCACTATGTTATTCCAGCAAGGCTGGTGGCTGGGCCCATCCTACACAACCAAGTGAGATTGTGACACATTTTATTGAGCCACAGTTAAATTAGTAGAAAAGGAGTTTACCTGGGTGTCAATTTGAAGATGTCTTGATCCAAAAGAAAAAGAGGATAAAGAAAAGACACGGTAGAAGCTCCTGAGGAGGAAGGGGAAGCAAAAGGCCTGTAGCTAGGACTGAAATTCAGGCCACTAGGGGTCAGAGGAAAAGGACAAGGGTAGGCAGGGATGCAGCAAAGAGGTCTCTTGGAATAGAATGGGAGTCCAGCATTCTCTCTGGCTTTAGGTTTAATCTTATATGAATGTGCTTAATTTCTGGCACCCACCCCATGAAAAATTACATGAAAAAGTTATGCCTTAAATGTCAACTCCTCATGAGGCTTGAATAAATATTTGTCATGTTTCTTAAATCCATGATATGAAAATCCTAAACAGCTGAAGGTTTTACTTATTTTTTAGTAATTTTAGAAATAAAACTGTATTTATTATGGACCTATTTCTGGATTAGTAGTCTCCAAACTGTTTTTTTTTTTTGAAACAAGATCTCTCTACATAATCCAGGCTAGCCTTGAACTCACTTATATGGTCTAGGCTGACCTTGAACTCATAGGAATGCTCCTGCCTCAGCCGCCTAAATGTTGAGTTTATAGGCCTGAACCACCACGCCTGGCTTCCAAAATTGACAACACATCGTGAACAATAGTATATTACTGAATATGCATCTCAAATTTATTTATAAATGTTTTATACTTTGTCAAATATGCTGAAAATTTTAAGAAGATTCAGAATGAATAAAAATATAGGTTTCAGTATCTTCTTTGCTGCCCTTAAAGTATCTTGAAAATCACTGGGGGTCCTGTTTGGAGGTCATGAGCGTAGATTCTATTGGAAGTGCTTTCTGGATTGCTATTTGAATACATATTTTTTTCAAACACATAAAAAGTATCAAGGGCTGGCTAGATAGCTCAGCAGACTGAAGTGCCTGCTTAGGCAGAGCCCAACAGCTAGGGCTGGATCCCTGGCATGCCTGCTGGCTCTGCCCCTGGGTCACAGAGACTGTGACTGAGATTGGGCGTGGTGGCACACGCCTGTAATCCCAGTGCTTGGGAGGCTGAAAAACAGGAAGAATCACTAAGAATCAGATCTATGCAGTGAGACCATGTACACTCTGTACTAAATATAAAAAAATATTAAAATATTATTATCATATAAGTGGTATAGCTTGCCTGTTTATGCTGGCAAAGGCCACTCTTGGAGCTGGCTTAGTAATTACAAATCAATATACATAATTGAGGAGGCAGAAATTCCTCTGTTCTTGCTGTTTTTTACTATTTATATATGGTGTTTCATTAACTTTAATACATAGCATATTTTTCCAATACAACCAGTAAGTGATTTGAGGTAACAGTTGTAGTAGTATTGTACTAATTCTTTATTTCCTGTACAAAGTTTTTTTCTTTTTTTGTACTTTAGGGAAGGATCTACAGGTTGTTCAGGGTCTCACTACTAGATCAGATTCATAGGGATCCACCTATTTACTGTCTCGCAAAAGCTGGGGATTACAGGTGTGCACCACCATGCCCAGTCTCAATTGCCATTTCAGCACAACCCCCCCCCGGGGGGGGGGGAACAGGTAAGGCACACCCTATTATCAAACCCCACTCCCTGTGCCTGCTTGCAGACGCTTTAATCTGCTGAGTATCTGGCTGGCCCTCCTGCATAAAGTTATATCCAAAAGACTGATACCAGACAGGCCTTTCAGTAAATGATTCACATTCCTGTCGGCCACTTTAAATGCATTTTATCATCACCCTGGAGAAAGGCCAGAAATCCACAATGGGCAGTTTACCTGGAAAGCTGGCCTCGTCCCACACCAGCAAATGGTTTGCTGCTGAGGGCTCAGCCATCTGCTTATATTTACACAGGCTCTTCCTTCCTTATAGCTACCATCGCTGGACAAAAGCAACTGTCTTCTAATTTCTCTGTGGATGTGAGGCTTTCTGCACCCTTTTCCCAAGGTGAGCCCCTCACCTCAACCTGTACAGGTGAGCTCTGCTCCCAGTGGTTATGGCTTACAACCGGCCACCAAGGTACCCAGATAATGGTTCTCCTTGCAGCTGCAGTCAATCACTAGAGCTGTTCCCACCCAGACGGGGGATGAGCTCACCACCCCCGGTACCTCACGATGCTGGCTTATCTATGTGTGGTTACCTCTTCCTTCATCACAGGAAGCTTAAACTTGGCTGCTCAGGAAGTGGTCAGCCACCCAAAATTTTAATGCTGCTTATGCAAATTACCAGGATTGCCAAGTTCTTAGGATTCTAGCATCTCTAATTCTATGAATCTTCATTTCCAATATGCATGTCTATTTTTTTTTCATGGAAGACTAAATCCACTGTAGAAGTGTATCACTCATTTCAACTCTTGTATCCTTATTCTTCAAACTGCTAATTATGATCCTGAGTAGTTAAGAATGTTAGAGACTTGCTGCAGGTTTGCTATAGCTATGGCTTTTTGACACTAGACTCTTGGAGATAGGACTATGTCTACTGAGTTTACTGCTGTCTCAGTGCTCAGCACAGACCAAATTCACAACACTCATGTGCACAGTTTCTCCACAGTTCTAGAAGTCAATCCTGTGGGCTTCTTCCTGCTACAGTACCACTGCATCTGTAGTCCTGCCAAATTCTATACAATGGGTATTTTTAAAATTAAGCTAGTCTTACAAAGGCAGATGGGCCGGGGAGATGGCTCAGTGGAATAAGCGCTTCCCTGGCAAGCGCAAGGGCCTGAGTTTAACCCCTGGTTCCAACAAAAACAAACAAAAAACAAAGGCAGGTGTTTGGGAAAGTAATACAGATGAAAATAAATGGGTTTTATATTGTGCAGTACAGCATGAGAAATCTTATTTTATATATTTAAAATTGTATTAGGTGTATGCCTCTGTAAAATGTCTGAACAGTTTTAAATGGTACCTTCGAACTGGCCCATGTATTTTACATAATTTAATCTGTCTTAACCATACTCCTTCGCTACATTCTTTTTTTCTTAAAAATTTTGAAATGACTTTTTTTTTGCAGTACCAGGGATCAAACTCAGGGCCCTGTGTAGGCACTTATACCACTGAGCTATCTCCCCAGTTCTTGAAATGACTTCTTATATCAACAAGTTATTGTACCCAAGAACTAAGTCTTCTATTTCATGGTATGATTTTCATTTTTTTATTCTACCTTTTTAATTAACAAATAATAATAGTAAATATTTATGGGTACAAAGCAATGTTTTGATATATGCATCCATTATGGAATGATTAAATCAAGTCAGTCAACATAGCCATCACCTCAAGTACTAACCATATTTTATGGCAAAAATGTTTAAAACCTTTTAGTAATTTTGCAACATATATTATTATTAACTATAATCATCATGCTGTACAGTTACTAGAACTCATTCCTTCTTGGAGGGAAACACTGGCCAAGGTCTCCCCACTGCCGCAGCTTCCAGTATCCACTGCTTCACTCTGCTTCTAGGAGCTGGGCTATACTCTGCAGCTGTCCTTATTGAGTGTACATGTCAAAAAGTCCTCCATCTTTAAACAAAATCCTCTCCTGGGAGAGTCAGAAGGTGCCTTTAGTGAAGGTGAGAGAGAAGAAATGAAGAATTTATAGAGCCCATTAGGTCACATGGTCTATTGTCTCCTCCTGGGGCGTTATCTTCACCTCAACTTGTGGTGTTACAGTATCCTAAAATACAATGGAGCCTGTTTTCATTATTATATTTTTAGAAAAAAAAAAAACAAACAACTCTCATTCAACCATTTAAATAAATAAATAGAATTAAAATAAATTTTAGAAAGCAAGAGCCATGGAATGCACAGTGAGGATGTAAAACAGCAGACAGCTCCCTTCCAGTAGCAGCCGGCGTGCTGGCTGTGAACGCAAGGGCAGGACTTTCCGCTCACCTCCTGGCAGGTAGGGCCTCGGATGCACTGTCACCGACACATTGTCTGAGCTTCTCTGACCCGCAGTGTCTGTCACAGTCAGCTGCAAGCTGTATGTTCCTTCCTGCAGGTGGGACAGCTTCAGGGTTCCTGGCTGAGGCACCTGACACACAAATGGGATAGCTCATGTGTAGGGAGGCGATCTGAGCAGAGTCCAGCAGCCCATAGGACTGGCGCGGTGCCTCCACTCGCCTCCACCCGGGCCTGGGGCTGTTCAGGACTCCATCCCGCACTGTTTGGGTCCCATCTCAGACATACCAGTTCTGATATTATCCAAGCCGGTAGCATCCCTGAGTGACCAATCTTTCACCTGGCCTTGGCAGCCCCTGTTCCCAAGCTGCTCCTCCTCTCCGTGCTCCGTACTCAGTATCAAGCCCCTTCCCTCTTGCAGGTGGCCTCATCTACTTCAGTGAGGATCCAGGACCACAGAGATAGATGCATCAACTGCCTCCTCCTGAGCAGACGTTACCCATGGCCGCCTCTTTCTTGATCCCTGTAGGGGATGGACTGTCCCTGCCGAGCTCTGGGCCAGTCTCTCCCAGTCCTTGACTTTCCTTCTGTGACGTTAGACCCCTGACCCAGCAATCAATTTCTTTCAAGTGGATCTGCTATCATTATGCTCAAGTTTTTCTCACCTCCCCCAATCAAATAACATAAAAACAAAAGCAACTAAAAATTTCCCTAAGCTCCAGGATTCTCCCTGGCCACAGTGTTTCCTTCCCATCCTGATGTAGCTCCGGAGAGGACCACTGTGAGTCACAGGCTGCTTCTTTTTTTTTTTTTTTTGAGACAGGGTCTCACTATGCAATTCAAGCTGGCCTTAAACTCACTTTTGTAGCTCAGGCTGGTCTCGAACTCACAACAATCCTCCTGCCTCAGCCTCCCGAGTGCTGGGATTACAGGCATGCGCCACCACGCCCGGCTTCACAGGCTGCTTCTTGTGCTCATTTTGCATGTGTCTCTGCCCACCAGCGAGGGCACCTGCCCCAATTTCCCAGACCCTGTACTCTGTGCAGTGCGTGTTATCAAAGCTCAGCACATCTGTATGAGACTAAACTCTGCAGGAGTGGGGTTTGCTGGGAAGCTTCCTGCCCAGCACTGGCGCTGGAAGGACAGAGTATCCCCGGAAAGGGGCCAACCTTTCCCTCTGAGCTGTGCACCCTGCTACCTCGCCAGGCCCCTCTTCTCTAGTACAGGAAACATGCATCTAGATGCAGATCCTGCCAGAGGCCTTCAGTGGCCAGAATTCACTCACATTTACATATATGCAGATCAGCGTACAAAAGTTAAGTCTGACAGAACCTTGATTTTGGACTTCCAGCACCCAGAACTATAGGAAATAAATTTGTTTAAAAGCCACCCACTTGCTCTTTGTTGTTGGTGTTGCTGTTTGCCTGCCATGAACTGATGTTCTCTGCCATGTGCCAGTCTGCCTTAGAGCCAGCTGAATATGGACTGAAACCTGCAGTAACTGTAAGCTAAATAAACCTTTCCTTCCTTCATTTTGTGTGTTGTGTATTTGTCCCAGCAATGAGAGAAGAGTTCCCTGGTACCAGGGAAGTGGGGTTGTTGCTGTGTCTAAACCTGACCATGTGGATTACAAGTTTTGGGGACTGGCTTATGGGAAGAGATAGGAAAGGTTCAGAGATGCTGACTATAAAAGAAGCACTGGAAGAGCTTTGGCTGTTGTGTTTGGGAGATTCTGGTCAGAGTTCAAAAGACCAGAAGGTGTTAGAAAGTTGGCCTGTAAAGAACAGACAAGGGAGGTTTCTGCTGGGAAGAAGGCCTTCATTGGTTGTTGGACTCCTGATGATTTATGCTATGGTTTGGCCAAAAGACTATCTGAATTTTGCTCATATCTAGACACTTTGCCTAAGACTGAGTTTAAGCATGGTGGACTGATTAATCTTTCAAAAGATATTTCAAAGCAGCCAAATATTGGGGTGGTTGCATGGCTGTTATTGGGGGCTTTTAGTCAGATTTATGTTGAGGATGAAGAGCAAGGAGCCCAGCAGGATGGTCCAAAATGTTGTCAGTTTGACCAGAAAGGAAGCATCAAGAAAGCTGTGGACTGGAAAGATGAAGCTGACAGGATCTCCATTATGGAGAAGGCACAAGAGAATGGAAAGGATGGCCTGAGGGCACCACAAGAGGAGGCAGGTCTCCATCCTTTGCAGCCTCAGAACTGCAAAGGTCAGGGACTCTGCCTTGAGAAGAAAGCTGCAGAGCCCCATGTTCCAGAATGGCAGCAGTGGCCACACATTACAGAATGGCACTGACACGAAGAATCTGTTCCTCAGAATCAGGGTCAGAGTGCTCGGCCACCCAGGCATCCCTACAGCCGAAAGAAAGGAAAACCTGCCTACTGCTCCAGCTGGCAGCAGACCTCAGCAGCATCCACATGGTAGTGGCTTTAGGTGCATGAAGAATGCAGAAGTTCTGAGGTTAAGGCCTAGGAGGCCAGGCAGTGTGCGAAGCTGTGGGAGAGAAGCCTATTCAGTGGAAACCCCAGAAGTCTGGAAAAGCCAGGAACGTGGATCATCTAAGGGAAACTGCAAGGAAGGAGCGAAGCAGGCCCGAGAAAGAAGCCATGGGAGCTACAACCACCAGAAGTGCCATAGGGGCAGAGCCATGTAGGGCCTTTGGAGCTCACAATTCAGTGCAGACAGCTTCAGATGTTCCAGTTGGAATTATGGGATTTAATGTTTGCCCTGTGGTTGGTCCCAGTGTGTTGTATTCCCCTGTTGTTTGCAACTTTTGTGTTGGTAATGTTTATCTTGTGCCACTGAATGTTGGATATGTTTAACTTTTCTTTTGTATAGGAGCTCACAGCTAAGAATTTGCCTTAGATCTTGGAGGAGACTTGGGACTTGACTTTTCAGCCATGCTGAAACTGTTGGGACTTCGGCAACTCTTAGAGATGAACTAAAATGTCTTTTGCACAAAAGGATGTGAATGAGACTTTGGGGGTCTAGAGGTGGAATGCTATGGTTTGTGTCTAGTTGTCCCCCCAAAGCCTCAGGTAGTCATGGGGTGGAGACTTCTAGAGCTTGTGATTAACTCATGATCCACTGGGATTATATGTGATCCAAAGCTGGTATTATGGGTCTTAGTACTGATGGGATTATGGGTGAGTACTACATCTCACCCTTGGGTGGAGAGCCTGAATGGAATATAACAGACAGAGAGAGAGACAGACTTTCTTAGCAATTGCTCTTTGTTGTTGTTGTTGCTGTTCGGGCACCATTAACTGATGCTCTCTGCCCTGTACCAGTCTGTCTTGGAGCCAGCCGAGTATGGACTGAAACCTGCAGTAACTGTGAGCTAAATAAACCTTTCCTTCCTTGAAAAAAATTAAATAAATAAATAAAAGCCACCCAGTGATGGCATCTTGTTATAACAGCCCAAATAGACTATCATAATCATGTAATTAAAACACTTTAAACATTTGGTGAATGTTAATCAGCCCACTGATTGGTGAATTCCAAATACCCCTAAATATTTCTGTTCACTTTCCTAAATTAAATACTCTGTATCATGTTCCTAAATGTCATATTTTACATTCTGATTTTAAATATAAATGTACTATATGTAACAGTCATGAAACTCAGAGTTATCTAACAAGCTGCCTAAAAATACATGTCTTCTTGCACTTAAGAATGTATTACAGATCAACGTTCAGTTAAGTGTATGTCTAATTGTAAAATGCAATGCATCTCCTGGTTCTGACATTCCCCTACCTCTCTTTTATGGTACAGAGGACTGAACCCAGGACCTTTTCCCTGAGCAACATCCCCATCCCAATGTTTTGTTAATTTTTTATTTTCAGACAGGGTCTCATATGTTACCCAAGCTGGCCTCAAACTTGCAATCTTCCTGACTCAGCCTCCTAATTTCTCTCTTCTATCTTTCTTCATAAGTGAAGAAGAAAAGCCAGGAAGATAAGCCTTTCTGCATGCTTATTCCACACAAAGTGCTCAGTCCAAAACTGGAACCATAATAAATGCTAAACAAAAAGGCTGGTTTTCTACTTTATCATAATGAAGTTGGCAGTTATTTCTTTCTTAGGTGAGCATCTCACTGATTTACTGTTTTTGAAGGACTCAAGGACTGGGTCACTTGGATGTGAAAAGATGGGTTCTAGAACATGATGTAAAAGCATCTCAAGACTCAGGGAGGCGGCAAAGCTCAGCAAGTGGGAGTGAAGAGCCCACGCAGATCAGGGCACATGGACACGGACTGGGAGTGCCTGAAGAGCACAGGGTCCATCAGCACTCAGGAAAGCAATGTCAAGGGCACCCTGCTGGTGGGGCAGCCTGGGGACAGAGAAACCCGGGTGCCCAGCATCCAGTCTTAAACTAAGTGCTCTGCTGTGAGATGCTGAAACGGCCCTTCCCCTGCTCCAACCACCTGCAAAGTCAGCCCATTGTACAGCTTGCAGGAGGAATCAGCTGGTTACCATTTTCAGGGGAAAAACAATTTGATTTGAGAATCTCAATTTTCTTGCCAGGAACTTTGGGGTATGAAATCAGGCTGCTCAAGATAAAGGTATCAGAATAATGTCCTTTGATGGTTGCTAATTACCATTAAAGAGAAACAAAATAGCGAAATCAAGACTTTTACCTAACAAAATATGAACAAGTGTAGAAGATTTTATTTAACTAATTAACTTAAGAGGGACACAATAAGATATTTAACTGACTCAAAAGAGAACCTATGGCTGCAAGCAGGCACAGGGCCAAGAGTTTGATCCTCTGGTCTGCCATGCTGGTCCCGCCCCAGGGGTGCACTGAGATGGCAATTGAGACTGGGCATGGTGGCAGCTCTTGGAAGGCTGTAAACAGAGTCCGATCTAATAGTGAGACCCTAAACAACCTGTAGACCCTTCCCTAAAATACAAAAAAAAAAGAAAACCTAGAGAATAGACACATATAGGAGTCATGAAAAGTTGAAATCAAACTGCTAATAGATACGAGTTCTTATTTATTTATTTAGTATTTAGGACAAGGTGTACAGGGTCTCATTGCATAGATCAGACTTGTAGTGATCCTCCTGTTTACAGCCTCCCGAAAGCTGAGATTACAGACATGCGCCAGTCTCAACTGCAGTCTCAGTGTGCCCTGGGGATGGTCTAAGCAGGAGCTTTAAACCACTGAGCTGTTTTGTGTGTGTGTGTGTGTGTGTGTGTGTGTGTGTGTGTGTGTGTGTGTGTGTGTGTAACCGGGGACTGAACTCAGGCCCTTGCACTTGCCAGGGTAGCACTTATTTCCACTGAGCCACCTCTCTGGCCTCTATCTGCTGAGCTATTTGGCCAGCCCCACAAATGTGTTTTTTAATAGTGTACTGAAGATATATTAATAGATTGGTTAATATTTACAAACACTAAATGTCATGTCTAAAATAATTTTTTCTCCAGGGTCAAAAACCAATCATATCTATATATTAAAATGTATTTGCACTTTTACAGTAAAGGATCACTTATACTACTATTAGTTTTTCAGGGTAAATGCTAACTAACCCTGAAAGACCTACTAACAAACTCCTAGCATTCTACTGAAAGCTACTCAAAGCTAGGTGAGATGGTGGACGCCTGTAATCCTGGTTACTCAGGAGGCTGAAGCAGAAGTATCAGAAGTTGGGATCCAGCCTGGGCAACCTAGAAATATCCCACTTTAAAGCAAAATTTAAAAAGGGCCAATGATGGAATTCAGTGACAGAGTACTTGCCTAGCATGTATGAGGACTGGATGACATATGTCCTAAAAATCAATTCAAAATCTCTTGTGTAGAAAAAAAAGATGTTTTCAGTGTTTTTCCAAAGGAAGGACCCAGCATCGAGCACAGAAGTAAGGAGGAGGTACAGTGTGTTTGCCTAATAATCAGAGCTGATTAACGATGTCCTAGGACACAATGTATGGCAGTGAGCTCTTGTTCACAGAAAAGTCAGGCAGAGCACAGACAGCTCATGGAAGGCTTGCTGTAGAAGGGGCTCCTATTTGCATGAAAGGTTGAGTAAAATGCTGAACAAGGATTCAGTCTAGTTCTAAGACTGTAGTCACTGAGTAAAATCAACATACTTAAATCATTGTGGTGAGACTGGAGACTGTTTCTGCATTAGTTCCACTAGAGTATAAACTGGTATTTTACTACCTCTCCTTCTAGCTTTAGTGGTTTGCTTTTGGTTTTATGTTTTTGAGGCCAGGTCTCACTGTGTAGTCCAGGCTGGCCTTGAACTCACAAGGTGGCTGGGGGTGGCCTCGAACTCATGGCAACTCTCCTGCCTCAGCCTCTGATGGGCTGGGATTATAGGCGGGCACTACTACGCCTGGTTTAGAGTGGTCTGGATGAATGTGCCTTAATTAGGAAATCTCTAGAGCAAGTCCTGTCTAGAGCAAGTCCTGAGTTGCCTTAGGACTGGACACCCACTATGTGTAGGTGACCCCCGTACAAACGGCTCACTCCCATCAGAAGCAAGTCCAGCTGCACCCACGTGAGCCTGGCAGGGGACACTGTGCCACCTTGCTGCACTTCTTAGCACAGTGGTGGCGAGCAGGCCTACCCATCCACTATCTGGATCATTTCATGGTGTGCTTTATTATCCTACGCATTTTTTCAAAATTTTCTACCTGTATCTTGAACTAAGTAAAAGAAGGAATTAGACTTTTAAGTAATCTAAGTCACTGAAATAAAATATACAGTGTTTTTCTTTAAATGATTTTTGTCAAGAAAAAGCAGCAAAAATGAGATAAGCTTCAAAACAAATGATCAAGACCACTCTGAGCTCCACAGAAAACTGTCTTTTAAAATGTATTTAGTATAGGGTCTACAGGGTCTGACGACGTAGACTGGACTAGTAGAGATTCTGTTTTCAACCTCCCAAGTGCTGGGATTACAGGCATGTGCCACCACGCCCAGTCTCAATCTCCAGCTCAGCATGTTCCGGGGGTGGGGCCAGCATGCTGGGGGCCTGGGTCTGAATCCGGCTGTTGCCCTCTGCCTAAGCAGGTGCTTTAGTCCACTGGGCTCCCTGGCAGGCCCCACTGTCTCAGTTTTGGGACAATCAATTTTATACTTTCTCTGCTTTATGCCTCTCCCAGGCTCACAGGCATCTTAGGAATCCAAGGGGAAAGGTGTTACAAAGACCGCTTCCTGCAAGCTGGAAGCGTGACCTGAATTACCTTCATGTTCACTGATGGGTCACCTTGTAGCAATGTCCACTCATACTGGACGATGGCGTGGTCATCTGAGCTTTCGCGGCCGTCCAAAATCACCTCATCTGTGGGCAGATGCAAAACCACATCCTGTCCAGCCTTGCTGAGTGGAGGTGCATCCTGGTCTATGAAAGAAAGTAGTCATAATAAAGAAAAGGCTCCCTACTGTTTTTTTTTTTTTTTCTAATTTATCTGCTGAATAGATTTGATCCAGCAAAGAACTTATAAGAGTATGAGAATTTGTCTTCCTTGTACCCTCTTTACTTAATAAACAATAACAACGCATAATGAATACAGAATTTGGCTAGATACACGTGCATTAGAGGAAGTTCAGAGCATCAGCAATTAGCAGTAGCTACGGACAAAGTTGTAGGTACGAGACCATGTGCTGTGGCCCACCAACATGTAAATTAAAAGTAGCTTTAATTCTGTAGTGAATTTTTCACTCACTATATAAATGACTGAAATTCTAAGTTCTAGTAAATAATTTTTTAAAGATTCCTAAACTAAACTCAGTAAAACCAAATTTACTTTTCATTCAGATTTTATATTTTTCTAATCAAGATTTCAAAGTTAAAGTGATACAGTGTTCCACAGAGTGGAAATAGATTAAATTTGGGAAGTTAAGGCAACCCCACACTAAAGAAAGTTCACAGAGAAATTCTCTGAAAACTTGTTTTTCATCTAGCAAAATAAAGAGTTATTTGTTCTAGTAACTGGTTTTTATAACAGGATTAGCAGTGACTTTCTGTTGAGATGTGCAAAGAGCAAAACACAAATATATAGAAATGCAAACATTAGGTAAAGAAAAATGTATGTTGTATAAACATATATTTTTTGTTTTATTTATAATTTTACTTAAACATTTTAAAAATATCTTTTATTTGGTACAGGGTCTCGCTACACAGCTTGGACTCACAGTGATCCTCCTGTCAGCCTCTGCAGCAGTGGGATTACGGGCACGCACCACCATGCTGGTTTCAGTGGCTGACATGGCATGTGGTTCTGGGGACCGATCTCTGGTCCTTGTGCTTCCCAGGCAGGCACTTAAGACTATCTCCACAGCCCAAAGTATATATATTTTTATGTCACAATTTTTTTGGTGATACTACAGATTGAACTTAGGGACTTGGGCATGTTAGGCAAGTGCCCTACTACTGAGCTATATCCACTCATAAAAACTTTGTTCTGTGTTTTGAGAAAGGGTCTCTTTATGAAGTTTAGGGTAGCCATTTAACTCACTTTGTAGGCCAGGCTGGCCTTGAACTCACGATTCTTCTGTTTCTGCCTCCTGAGTGCTGGGACTACCAGACTACTACACCAGCACACCAGCATGGTTAAGTACAAATATTTATTTTGTATAAATATCCTAATACTAAATTTATTGAGATCATAAGGCAAAGCCACCTTTGCCCTCTATAACGACAAGAGGTGCTCAAAGTGGTGGCCATGAGCCTCCTGACACTTCTGAGTAGGGTGAGCTCCTCAAGTGTGTATACATTTTTTTTCTTTTAGTAGACTCTGTCTTTGATTTAGAATAAGGTAAAATAATTTAAAGCTGTACGGAATATAGTTGCTTACTGTCTGCAATTGTTCAAGAAGATCATTTTTTTTTTTTAATAGTGTAGTTTAGATGCTTAATGTCCTCCAAAGGTCCATGTGTACAGGCTTGGTCTTCGGGGTGATACCACGGGGAGAGGGTGGAACCTTCACAAGGTGGGGCCTATTAGGAGGACACCAGAGGCCTGCCCTGGAAGGAGACTGTGACTGGCCATCCTTCCTTTTCTTTTTCTTCTCATCTCACGACATAAGTGGTTTTCTCCACCATGTTTCTTCCATGGTGTGCCACCCCGGACAACAGCCTGGAGTAATTTGTGTGGCTACTTGATCTCCAGAACTAGTAGGCAAAATAAACCTTCCTCCCGTAAGGTATTTTGTTAGACGTGGCAGGAAAGCTGGCCAACACAATCGGTAACTCTGACTGAAATAAGCTAAGTGAATAATCCCCTGCCTAAAGAGCAGCTTATTCTGCCTTCTTCCACCATTGAGTAAAGACTGAGAGCTGAGGTCTTTAGTTTCCTACTCTAAGGGAAATATGACATCTGCATCACCAGAGGCCCGGTCAGAATGCTGACCACCTTTCCTTTTACTTTCAAAGCCACTACTTTATAATTCAGGAAAATATAATTCAGCAGCTATAGTGAATTATACTAGTTACCAGCTATGCATTAATATTATCTTAAAATACTTTTTCTTTTTCTGTAGTATTGGGGATTGAGACAAGGGTCTCTGCACTGAGCCTTATCCCAGTCCTACTTTTTTTATTATTTTGTGACAGGTTCTTGCTAAATTGCCCAGGCTGGCCTTCACCTTTGAACTCTCTTGCCCTAATCTCCTGAGTAACTATGATTGTAGCTGTGTGCCGTTGTATACAGTTACAATATTATTTTTAAGTAGACACACTGAAATATGCTTAAAAGAAGAATGCACATTAATAATTTTTTTAAAACCCTCAAAGAGTGTACTTCAAAAATTTAACATGGAAGGATTGGGTAAGGGTTGAATTATCCCATATATTATAAAACTAAGCTTATACTGCCTTCTTCCACCATTGAGCAAAGACTAAGAGCTGAGGTCTCAGTCAGAGTAATCCTGGCTCTTCATTTTTATTTAGATGAATTTTAGGAAATGACTTATGAACCTAGTGAAATCTCATATCCTCTACATTGATCTCTGAGGTATTTGAAGTAACAGAGATAATGCTTCCTCTTCAGCTCAAGTCCAGGTCAATGGACTGTAAAACGTATTTTACAATAAGCCAGAGCTTTTCTATCCTTAAAATAAACACAGGAAAGGGATAGGACAAGCACTTAACAATGGCTGACTTGTTTAAGAACAAGATAAATGTAATTCTGAATTTTCATTTGTGAGTTGTAATAAACCTAAGTACAATGGAAACACTGATATCTTTTGAAAACTAAACACCATTGATAAGACCTACAGAGGTAAAATAAAACCTGTACCAACCTAGATCAAAAGCATCAAGTGAGGTTTTTATCTTAAGAATAATAATACTGTTATCTGTCTTACTCATAACACCCTTTGGGGAACAGAGACTTCATGGGAAGAAGGCGTTCTGGATCTGTGCTGTGTGGGCATGAATAATGGAGCCCAGGCGGAGAAACTAGAAAGGGCCCTTTAGTAAGTGAGGGTCAGACTAATGGGCAGGGCTCAGATGTACTGGTGAAAACCATCATGTGGTGTTTTCAATCCTTTTTTTTTTTTTTTTTTGTGCATTTTAGTACAGGGTCTACAAGGTCTACAGGTCTCACTAGGTAGATCGGACTTGTAGTGATCTGCCTGCGTTCAGCTTCCCAAGATATGCAATTAAATGCATCACAACACCCAATCTATGGTGTTTTTAATCCCAACACTTTAGAAAAAACTTGCCACAATCCCAATATAATCCTAATTTTGGTATACACTGTTTAACTTTTTTCATATAATGTTAATGACCATATGTGATTATTATTGCTGCCACTTACTGGCTAACTTCTATTGTTTCAGGAACCATGCTGTTTTATTTTTATCATTATTATTATTATTATTATTATTTTTTTTTTTTTTGCGGTACTGGGGATTGAATTCAGGACCCTGCACTTGCCAGGCAAGTGCTTATTCTACTGAGCTATCTCTCTGGCCCTATCATTATTTTTTTTTTACATGTATTTGGTCTCACTACGCAGCTCAGACTCAGTGATCCTCCTGTTTTCAGCATCCCCAGTGTGGGATTATAGGTGTGCACCACCACACCGGCACTTGGTGGCCCGGCTCAGAGTGCACGGGGATGGGGCCACCATGGCATTAGGTCCGGGGGCTGAATGCTTTACAGGCATAACCTCCCTTAACTTGCACTCCAAGTCTCTAGGTATGATTATGATTTGTATACCACTAATGCAGAACCTAAGCTCAGAAGGCGAAATTAGTGCCTAAGACTATACACATACACACATGTACACACACGATCAATATACTGGCTTATATATCAGCCCACACATTTCTTTTTTTTGTCTTTTTGAGACAGGGTCTCATTATGCAGTTCAGGCTGGCCTTATGTTCACTTTGTAGCTCAGGCTGGTCTCGAACTCACAACAATCCTCCTGCCTCAGCCTCCCGAGTGCTGGGATTACAGGCATGCGCCACCACACCCGCCTCAGCCCACACATTTCTAACTCAAATGTTCTTTCCACTATACTTGGAGATACCCTAAAATATATCCCATTTACTACAGATGTAATTTTACATTCAGAATTGAATCTATTAATTTGATATGTTAATAATTATTCATATATCCTAACACTGCCCATGTAACTATACAAATTTTACAACTGCCATTTTAATTTCCTAGTCTCTACTGTTGGCAACAAGATAAATTCTTGTTGCCAACCTTTTCTCCACCATTATAAATAATACCATAATAAGTACGTTTGCTTATAGTTTTTACCTAGCACAGATAATTTTCCTGAAAAATACTACAGAAGAATGCATATTTTAATGGTGTCTTCTATCTAGGTACAAATTGATTTCTGAGAGGGCAATACCAGTTTACACTGTCAGTGACCAGGTAAGACTACAGGAAGTTCCCACATGTGTACCAGGTCGAGTAAACATTTTTGCCAATCTGATAAACCCAGGCTGACATTATCTAAATTTCTTCTTCCTTTTTTTCCTCCACAGGTAAGGTAAATCACAAGCTAACATAGTGGGATAATTTTGTTCTTTTTTACAATCAAAAAGCCTTTTATGGCCAGATAGTGATAGAATGGAGATGGTAAATATACATTTCAGACTTTCATCACCAATGAAAAAACACAGCACATTTAAGGTCATCAGTGCATTTAGATTTTGGAGAAATAACCAAAACATAAAATACCTCTACACTAGTACAATGCTACCGCATACTGAGGTCATTTTAGTAAACTATCATTGTTTAAAAACAGGAAAAGTAATCTCTTGGTTGAAACTACTGCTTTTTCAGGCACATTCTTATATTCAAAGTTAGTGTAACAGAACCACACATTAACCTTTTAATCACATCTGTTAAAAAGCTGTCAGGTTTCCATTTCTTCAGGAAATACTTTCACCAGGGTGTTGTCCATCTCCACAAGGTAAGCTTTCTTTGTTATTACGAACTTCACACATATTAGAGATTGCAATTGACTAACTTGTCATTTTTTGAAAAGATTCGGGCAGACTTACTAAAGCTGAAATCTTTTTATTTTAGGGAAGAGTCTACAGGGTCTTCAGGTTCTCATTGCTAGATCAGACTCATAGTGATCTGCCTGTTTACAGCCTCCCAAGAGCTGGGATTACAGAAGCTTGCCACCACACCCAGTCTCAATTGCCATCTCAGCACACCGTGGGGGCGGGGCCAGCATAGCTGGCTAGGGGATCAAACCCCCTGCCCCTGTGCCTGCTTGCGGGTACTTTAACCTGCTGAGCTATTTGGCTGGTCCTTAAAGCTGACATCTTTAAAGGCATTCCACAAGAATATCCTCACAATAATGAAGAAGCTACTCAGAGTTCCAGTGACATTATCCATGGGCATATCCTGCAATCCCTTGAAGAGAATAGCTGAGTAGATTAAAACTGAGGATGTGAAGAACTGTAACAGACAGGAGTCATGATGGACATGTAGAGCGTGTCCAGCACTGATTCAGGTAGTTGATCTGAGTACTCAGGCACACCACCAGGCTGCAGCACGGCATGCCCAGACCCTGCTCGTTGGAGCCCAAGAATGCACGAGTCAAGGATGGTAATGTACACTAGGATGTTGGTCTTCCCACGGGCAGGTCCCACCATGAAGACTAGTATCAAGGCCACGATGAGCACAAGTGTCACAAAGCCCACAAAGCCTGGATCACCTAACTTGTGTGACATTTCATTCAAGGTCTCTGTCTCCTCTTTCGGAGTATGGATGACCATTATTTTAGACCCTGCAATACTCAGCAAACACCTAATTTTCCCATGATGATGGAGTCTTTCATTTAGAAAGTATGAAGAAAGAATGGTACTGACAAGGAGGCTGGGAGCTCCCAGTGGGGTCACCAGCATGCCTGGGGCAAAGGTGTAGGCATCCCCCTGACAGCAGTCCTGCCCACCACAACACTCTTCAAGGTGGGCACAGCCACTCTGACAGGCTCTCGCCCTTCCTGGTGAGTGGCAGCCCTTTCTTTTTCAAAATGAAAACTCCCCCCAGTGAAAATGCTGGAGGCCATAGCCAGTCCCAAAGCAATATATAATTTTTGTTCCTGCGAATCACACTGATAACCACAGAATATAGAAGTAGAGGGTAACTGTATAGGCTGAGGTAGTCTTCATATCTTAGTTTTGAGGAAATGGTGTCCTTTCTTCCTAAATGCCATGGTGCAGTGTAGCCCTTCTCTGCACCCCATTTTATTTCCTGTATCCTTAGATCACCCTTCAGTTCTTCCGGTCTTTATATAAATGTGGTAAATATCTTCTCCAGATGAGCACAGTCTCCCCTGCATCTGCGCAAGGTGGAAGGAGACTGGAGCAGTGGTGCACACAGGGACCCTTCCCCCAAAGAGGAGCTGGGACTCACCCCTGAAGGGTGCCCCTGCAGGGCCACCACTCACTCGCGGGGCCACCAACCTCTGTACAGTCCAGCAGACAGTGCCAGCACTCACGGAAACAAGCCTACCTGGATGACTTCCCGCCCCCACTGCTGGGACCAGTAGGACCCATTATTTACACTTCTCTCATTACGTTACATTGTGTTTACCAACCCCATTTCCTCTTTGGGAACTATTTAATCACACACCTAGGCTATTAGTTTTTGTTTTTCTCACTCATATTTCATATTTTACCAGACTTCTTTGCAATTCCTTATTTCTTGAAGTTTATATATACATAAAGTATGCCACCCTTGGTATTCATGACAACCTGTGCAGGAAAGCAAGGAGGTTTTCAAATATATACATTCATTCTATCCTCTCCCTTAGTAACTGTCTCACTCTTCTCTCTTTGCTGGGACAAATACCTGACACCCAAAATAAAGGAAAGAAAGGTTTATTTAGCTCAGGAGGTTTCAGTCCATATTAGGCTGCCTCTAAGGCAGAGTGGTACAAGGCAGAAAGCAAACTTTCATGTGGGTGGCAAAGAGCAGAAAAGCAAAGGGAGTAGCAGCAGTTTAAGCAGCTGGCTTCTCCTCCCTCCTTACATTGTAATGCAAATTACCTGCCCCAGGGCAGCTGTAGCTCTCTCACCCATAATCCCAGTGGATCAGCAGTCAATCACCAACTCCAGAAGTCTGCCCCATGACTGCGTGAAGCTTTGGAGGCACAACTAGACACAAACTGTAATAGTAACCTCTTCAATGGATTAGAAAAGTATCTGCTTTTCTGATATGGTATGTAAGAGTAGGTTTATATTCCAGTTTTCCTATCTCTAGAATAAACTAGGGCTTAATTTTAAAAAAGTGAAGTGTTTAATTCATCTGAAATTTGAGTATGGTCATAATAATAGGCCAAAATGTATTTCCCCTTAACACTGCCAACCAGTTATATTAACATTACTTATTAAATTATTTGTTTGTACCATAAGGGGAGAAATGAGAAAGCAAAGAGGATGTTGGTCAGGCAGCTGGGGAGGGTTTGGCCTCCACCTGACCTCAAAGCTTCAGTCCCACCTTTCCACTTGCAGCAGAAGAGAAAGGCTGGCCTGCCTGCAGGTGGTCGAGGGGAGTAAACTCTGCCTAAATGCTTTGGTTTTCTGTAACAGGCAGGGACTGACTTCCAAGTTCTCCCTAGTTACACTGGATTTCAGGAAATTCGTGGAAACTGCATCAAAGTTCTGGTCCCTGAGCCCTGGGAGGCTAAACTCACAGTCCTCCAGCATTCTCAGTGCCCTGCCTTCCACCTCCCTAGCCCTCCCAATGCCCTCACTTTCTTCACAAATCCAGTCATCCTGCATCTCCTACCAGCTGCATGACCAGGGCCCTGGAACAATCCCAAGGACCTGTGTGCTGTCCTCACAGGGCATGCCCATCTTCACAACTTGTGCTGGAAGGCCAACAGGCACTCAAGCCCCAAAGGCATTAGCAAGGACTCAAGGGAGGAGACGGAACTGGAGCCCAGGGTTTAGGACTCTAAGCACCCTGCTCTGCTCCCTTTGTGCTGTAGCAGAAAGGTTCAATCATTTCACCCACTCGACATTTCTCAGCACCTTCCCAGCCTCCTGTCTGTCCCAACGGAGGGGCTGCACTTTGGCAGGAGAAAACACAAGAGCAGCTCTGAGTCACCTCCACAACCCACCTGCTGTGTGACCTTCAGGCTGGTATCCTTCTCTTTACAAGCCCTTCCTAAATGGGTTTAGAGCAGAACCTGTATCTCTGGGCTGCTGTGAGGACAGATGAGTTCTGTATAGAAGCACTTAAAACAGCTCCTCACATCAAACTCAATAAATGTGGGAAATAGGCTGATGGGTTCAGCCTTAAATTTGTGCTTGCGCATCCCACCCAATCATGTCCTAGTTCTTTGTGATCTTTTATTTGGATCTGGGAACCATTTCTCTAAAAAATACTTTCACTTTCATTGAGCCTGTAACTCCACATGCTCACAAGATTCAGGATCAAAAGAATCAAGAAGGAAAAACTTAAAAGTACTCTAGAACATGGGGAAATAAACATCCTCTACTCTCTGTGCAGAATAAATGGTGGAAACCTCTTCACAGGGACTGCCCCTTCAGCATTTCCACATTGCCCAGTACCCTAAGAAGTTGGAGCTGTTCTCCCACAAAGACCACACCAGCCTGTTCTCACCTCAGGATAGGTACAAAACAATTCCCAAGGCACACTCTCCCTACAGAAGGAAAGGTCAAAGACGGAAGGTGGAGAAAATGTGACTGGAGAACTAGTAATTAAACTTGCTGTTGTTGCTGGTAGTCTCCTGCACCAAGCCCTTTGCCTGTTTATTTCCCTTTCTTTTGGCTTCCAGGAAAAATCACTTTAGCAGTGTTTCCTCAAAGTGAGTTCTAAGAACAAGGGAGGGAGATTTGTTTCTTTGCTGCTGGGTGCTTTGTCTGATCTTTTACAGAGGAAAGGTAATATTGTAATCATGAGGCGGGGCTCAGGGTGGCTGAGGTCTCCAAGGGCAAGGCTGTTTGCCCCAGCTTCAGAGAGGAACTAGTCCAGTGTCTGGCTCAAAACTGTTGCAGGGTGGCCTTTTACTGTCTTAACTCCACTCAGGTGGAAGTGGCACAGGGAGGCAGGGCATCATAGACACAGATTTCCTGACTCTTCTAAATGGATCTCCAAGGAGAAATCCAGATGGTGGAAATGGCTGAGGCTATTTTGTTCCCTGACCTTTCTAATGATGTCATTCATGTCACTATAAATCAAACATCCCCAAGTATGATGACAAACTGAGCTTGACCACAGAGGTCTCAGTCAAGGTTTGTCTTATATCCTCAGCAACATTCATTTCCAACTGGTAGGTTTTTTTTTTTTTTAAATTTTAAAGAGAATTAAAAAAATAAAAATACAGAATTTCAAAAGAAGAAATAACGATTGTTACATTGCATAGTGCTACCTCCAAAGTAGTTTCTCAGATTACCTATAGCATGCAAAATTGGCGTGACAATTAAGCATTAACTGTTCAAAGAACCAGTAAAAATTAGTACAACTATCTTGTGTCTACACACACACACAGTAATTTTCCTCCTCTTGCTTTTCTCCTATCCTCCCATCCTAGTTTTTTTTCCTTTTGAGCAGTTTCTTTCCCTTTCACAATATCTACTGTACCTTTCAGATTTTATTTACTCTTTCAGGTTCTTACGCTAGAGAATTAGAATTTTCGTGCCTCTGTCTCTGGACTCACAGCACCAGCAGAAGGTAAAACACAATTACTACTAGTTTTAAGTCCATTCTTCTCTCTTTATCAAATTCAAGGAGTGCTTGTCCTTTCTGTCCCATGAAGCCAAATCACAGAGGCTGAATTAAGAACTGTCATGTCTCTTGCCATGACAAGAGACAGAAGTGGGTGTTAGGAGCAATTTCACATCTAATTAGATTTTGCTCCTGCAATTACCCGAAAAACATCATGCATTATGAAACCGAGACTATTTTTTTTCTGTCTCTCTCTGAGCTTTTCTCCTCTTAAAATCCATTTTCCGCCAGTCTCTGAGATCGCTGTGGCCCGTCCCTAGAATTCCAGCACGAGTACACCAGTCCACTCCTGCCAAACTAACCGGGTTTTCAGGCACCTTTCCTAGGCCACTTTCCTGGTCACCCGCTGCTCACATACTACGTGGAACAAGCGAGGGGAGCCCAGCGGTCCTGTCCAGGCGGGTCTTCACCCGAAAGATACCAGGACTGGGGAACCTCTCGGGCCGCACCGGGAGATTCACACGGACCGGGCGGGGACGGCTCGCGGAACGGAGAGCGGGCCCCGAGGACGGCGCAGGGACCCCCGCGGGCCGGCGCGGGGGCACTTACCCAGCTCGGGGGGGGCCGCCGCGGTGGCCGGGACCCCGGCGCCCGGCGCCAGGCTCCCCGGGTGGGCGTCCGGCGTCCGGCGGAGGCGGTAGCTGCGGTAACCGCGGTGGGGCGCGAACTTGCAGACGCTGCGGCCGCGCGCCGTGCAGTTGAACAGGAAACAGCCGAGCGCGGCGGCCGGGGGCGCGGGCCGCGGGGGCAGCTCCACCACCGCCACGGAGCAGCGCGGCTCGGCGCAGCAGGCCGCCACGCACTGCCGCCAGCCCCGCACCGCCGCCGGCGCCCGCAGGAAGCTGGCGCCCGCCGCCAGCGAGTCCTTGGTGCGGATGATGGCGTCCGGGAGCGCGCTGTAGCCGTCGCCGCCCGCGCCCGGACAGCCCTCCCGCGGGCCGCCGCGCGCTCGCAGCTCGAGCTCCAGCTCCGCGGCCGGCGCCGCCCGCTGCAGCTGCCGGCGGAAGTCCTCCAGCAGCCGCTGCACGCCCGACAGCTGCGCGTGCAGCTCGGACAGCGGCGGCCCGGCCGCGCGGCCGCTCGGCAGCCACAGGCACAGCAGCAGCAGCCCGCGCAGCGCGCGCTGTCCCGAGCGCTCCCGGGCGGCGCGGGCCATGGCGGCCGCGGTGCGCGCGGGGCGAGGGACGCTAGGCCCCGGCCTCACGGCGCGGCGACCCCGCCACGCGCCTGCGCCCCCGAGGCTGCGGGCGCTCGGGAGGCATAGCCGGCAGCTCTCCTCCGGGCTCCGCGCGGATCTGCACGCGCGCGCGAACGGGGCGCGGCGGGGCGCGCGGAGGGGCGGCCGGGGCGGGGCTCGCGGCTCCCGCTCGCGCCCCCTGCAGGCGGCTCCTCACAGCGCGGCCGGGCTGTCCAGGCCTGCCAGGTGCGGGCTGGCGCTGGCAGAAGGGCAGCTGGGAGGGCAAGGGCTGTGCACAGTCCTGGGGTTACTGCGCCCTGGGGCACGCTGAGCTAGGGTCCCGCCGGGCAGCAGGCAGCATCATCGTCTGTCCTCTCCGACGTCCCCGACAGTTTCCACATTAGGTCCCCAAGAGGTTGTTTCGATAGCACAGGGAGGGAGAACAGCATTACAGAGAGATGTTTTGTCCGTTTGAAAATATAAAAGCCAATATTCACATTCACCCAGTTTTCAGGCATAACTAAAAACCAGAACCTGGCCAATGATGGAGACCCGGTGCGCAATTTGTACGGCTTGAGAAGTTGAGGCCTCCTGCCATTAGGTTGTGTGAAATCTAGGTGGTTGCTCTTTACAGGAGATACAAATATAAGAAAACGCCTAACCTAGGCAGTATCACCATCTGTCAGAAGCTTCTGTATCTTGTTTATTTTTAAATCAGTTTTCTATTTAATTTTCTACTAATTTTGAGTCACATTTTCCTGCTAGAAAGCAGGAAATTTCTACCATATCCAGAAATTTTAATTAGATAGATGCTGGGCATTGTGAATTGACTTTGCTAAATGGTATTTTAAAGGAAGGGAATAATAAAATAACTGCATAAGAAAATAGCATTGTGCTTTTTGGCTTTTAGATTTCTAGAATGATATTGAGGAACACACTGCTTGTGGGTTCAGAAGAGTAGAAGATAGATGTTAGTAAAAATACAAAGAAAACAAGAAAAAGAAAAGATACCCCAATGTTTCTCACCATTTCAAAAGAGGGTGAAATTACAAAGTTTTGAAGGATATATCTGGGTGTCATTGAGGCTGAAATAAATTACTGCTTAGCCCAAAAGTTTATGTCTGGACTTAGGCTAGAGGTTGTTTCACCGAGAGAATATTTATCACACAGAACTGCAGATACTTCAAGATGATTTGAAACAACAATATAAGGTTTATTTTTGCTCCTTTGGTTTTGCTTAGGAGAGCACTAGTAGGCTTGTTATGATGAGAAACTTTCATGTAGGATAAAAATGACCCTGAGATATCACCAGCCCTTCTTAAGACTAGTTAATTCACAATTTTAAAAGTAATAGATTTATACTATGACATAATATAAACTTACAATTGCTATGATTTCAAAGTCTACCAAACAATCTCACACATAGTATTTCTAAGGCACATTCTTGACACTGACACATTCCTGTTTAATAGAATTCTTTTCAGAAAAGTGAAAATGATGTAATGATTATCATTAACACAAAACTGAATATAGTGGATTATACCTAAGGTGTACAATTTGATAACCACTAATATATGTATTCAGTGAAACCATCACACCAATCAAGATAGTGAACTATCACCTGCATTAGTTTCCGTGTACCTCTCTGTTATCCTTCTCTCCCTTCATCACAGGTTTATCCCACTCTGGACGTTGGTAATGGGAACAATTCCCAGGCCTAGGTGAGCTCAGAAATGGTTTTGCTTGCTGCCTGGTGTTTATTGTTTTTTATATGCATGTCCTCAATCACACTCAGATAAGGTCTAAGGGGAGTCCAGAACTCTGCACGGCTCTCTCCTCCGTGGTGCTCTGTTCTGTAAATCTAGCTCCCTTGGCCTGCCTGAATTCACAGAGCCTACTTTCTTTGGGCTCCCTGATCTGCAGCTTGGAAAACTTCTCCAGGCAGAAAGCTAGACAGAGATTAATTAAGTAACATTTTATAGCTGCATTTTACCAAAGTGTTAAGTTTGTTGCAGTGAGAAAATGACCTTTACATCTTTACCAGTATAGTGCTGATACTTTTCCTTTGATTCACTCTCAGTCATATCATTAGTTTCAACCAGATTTTGCTCTGGATTACAAAGTATATAAAATTTTTCATTTAATTTTACATTCTCTACATTAGTTATTAATTTTTTGCGGGGGTGGGGGGTGAGCTCAGCCGGCCATGTGGGAAGGGGCTGGCATGGCATGTGGTGCTGGGGCTTGAACCGCGGTCCCTGAGAGGCGCTCTAGACCGCTGAGCTATCTTGCCAGCCCTAGTTATTAATTTTTTAAAAAAAGACAAGAGCACAAATGCACTTTTATTTTCCACTAGTTTAAATTCTTGAGGTGTACAGCATCGCATGGATTCATTGTCTGATGGCCTTAGCAGGAAGGTTGCTTCGGAATTTGGCACAAACCATGCCCCTATTTCTGTAGGCCAGAGTTACTTTTCCCCAGATCACACTGGTTTTGTTTGATTTGTCACCTGGAGTCACTGTGTCAGTTTTCACTTTGTACACATAAGCACGTCTCTTGTCCAAGTAGAATTCTGTTTCATTCTGAGCATAAACACCTTCAATTTTAAGAAGAGCTGTGTTTTCCTTCAGGTTCCAGAGACCCCACTTATAGCCAGCAAAAATGGCCTTGCACCACAGTCTTCCAGACATATTTGCCTTTCAGAACTCCTGTTCCCAGCAGGCCCCACTTATTTGACCCCAATTCCCACACAGGTGCTCCCCTCACCTCTCCCCACATTAGTTATTAATGACTGCCTAAAATTTATCCATGCATGAGAATGACTTCTAGATTCAGAAACTACTTTCTGAATTTCCACCAATGTCCCTATAGTCAAATTATTTTCATCCTCATTAGGAGAGCTTCACATTGTATTGTTATCATGCTTGTGTCATAGGAAGGAATGGGTTCATGTGACACAGCACAGGATTTTCATCTGTAATATCAGTCACCAAAGAACAGTTTCTAGTTCAAGATTTTTTACTATTATAGTGGGTTTATTTATATTTATTTCCATTTGTTTATTTATTTAATTTTAGTGCAGGGTCTCACTACGTAGATCAGACTTGTAGTGATCTGCCTGTGTTCAGCCTCCCAAGTGCTAAGATTACAGGTGTACGCCACCATGTTCAGTCTCAACTGCAGTCTCAGTGTGACCCAGGGTGGGGCCAGCACAGCATGCTGGGGATGGAACCCAAGCCACTGCATCTACCTAAACAGGCACTTTAATCTGCTGAGCTATTTGGCCAGCCCTCTTTTCCACTTTTTAATTTTGGATTTGAGACAAGGTCTTACCACTATGTACTTCAGGATAGTCTTGAACTCACTGGTAGCCTAGACTGGCCTTGAACTTGTGGCAATCCTGAGAAAGACAGTCTAAAGAAGGAAATATTTATTTAGGTCCATGGTTGTCTAGCCCCATCATTGTGGGCCCCTGGTAAGCTAGAAAATCATGGTGCCTGGGTGTGGTGGTGGAGCAACTCTGTGTACCTCATAGTAGTCAGGAGGCAAAGGAGGGAAAGAGCCACAAAGGAATGCTGGGAACAAGATATAGTCCCCATAACCTACTCCATTCAGCTAGGCCCCATCTCCTAAGTCTTCCTCAGTCCATAACTGTGCCATTAAATTATAAATCCAACAAGAGGTTAAGCCATTGATAAAAATCAGAGACCTTATGATCCAACAAATTCCAAAAATCCAACCACTAAGCGCATGAGATTTGAGGAGGATATCTTAGACCCAAAACATAATAACTATAGTCACCAAGCATGCTAGTTCAAGATGTACTTCTGAAGTATCAATAGATCCATGTACTCATTAGAAGTCAAAGGTTTCTAAATGCTTCTTAAGCTCTCAACTTTTTTTCTAAATTTATTTTTTACTGACACATCAAATTGCATATATTTAGGGGATACTATCTAATGGTTAAATACATATGTACATTGTTGCTATGGTTTGTATCTAGTTGTCTCCCCAAAGCCTCATGCAGTCATGAGGCAGCATCTGGAGTTTGTGATTAATTCTTGATCTAACGCTGGGATTGCAGGTGTGAGTGCTACACTCTGGCCCTGGAGTAGGTAATCTACATTACAACATGAGCAGGGGAGAGAGGCTTGCTAGCTGTCTGAGATGCTGCCCCTCGCTTTGCCCTTTGCTACTTCCATGAACAGTTACCCTCTTCCATGTGCTACTCTGCCTTGGAGCCAGCTGACTATGGTCTCAAACCTCCACTAACTGTGAGCTAAATAAACCTTTCTTTTCTTAATTCTGGGTGTTGGGTATTTTGTCCCAGCAGCAAGAGAACAGTAACTGAGACAACTGTATAACATTCAAATCAGAGAAAGCTATGAGAATATTACAAAGCTTTCTAGCTTTAAAAATATATATGTAGTGCCTTATGATTGTCTGTAACTGTCTACTATGCAGTAGCTCATCAGATCTTTTATTTATTTATATATATTTAGTACGGGGTCTACAGAGGCTCACTACAAGCATGGACTTGTAATGATTCTCTTGTTAAAATCCTTTTTTTTTTTTTTTTTTTTTTTTTTTTTTTTTTTGCGGAACTGGGGTTTGAACTGAGGCCCTTGCACTTGCCAGGGAAGCACTATTCCACTGAGCCATCTCCCCAGCCCCAAGGTGCTCTTAAGATGAAGTTTAATCCACTTCTTTGCAGTCATCGGAGGTCAGGTTTTTTGCCATCAAGGATTGGTCTAATGATGTTGCCTTCTCATGGTCCTGAGAAGGCATGGCAGGTGATGAACACCTTCTACAACATTGAGGAAAATTGTTCACCTAGATCATATTATCCTTGTAGAACAAATAGCATTTTGATGAAGGAGTTTGGGAAGCCTGGGTTGGATTGTGAGGAGGTAACACCCCATCCCAGTTTTCCAGAACTTAGGTCATGCCCTGCTTCAGGTGACATTCTTGTTATGTCCTTCCTCTCCCTGCACTGTTTTGTGTCATACGCTGGCCTCCTAATACCTCAACAACCAAGTCATCCTCAGCTCTCCTGTGGAGCAGAGGGGGCTTCAGCACTAAGAAAGAGCATGATTTCCACAGAGAGATACTAGAGTCTGGGGTTATGGGTGAGACCTTGGGATACCAAGTCCTTACTAGGCTAAGATCTTCTCAAAAGGCAGAGCCTAATCTGTTTCTCACCTACATTGGTGTCTGGTATTTTCCTCATGAACATATAAAATGTAATTACTATTGGGGAGTGGGGTGATCCATGCCATCTCCTGGAGAGGAGAAAACTGGGCAATATCTGTGGTGATTAATATGGGTACTAGAACAGATAAAAAAAGAAAGAAAAAATCCTGTCACACTTCTCCCTGGCAGCCCATGATACCCACATATTTGCTGACTCATTATGTGACAACTACTCTTTAGATCCTGGAGGTGCACCAGGTCCTCTGTGAGCTCATCATATTGCTGCAAACACAGTCTGACATGTTTACTGTGGTTAGGATTCTATGGAGATTGGCACCATTTGTGGTGCTTACTCTGTCTGGGGAAGGTAGTTAAAAATTCATAAGAAGTGACTTTGGAGCTGGTTAAGGGGCAACTATAGCAGAGGAAGAAGAAAAGGCCTAGATGTTAACGGAGAGGCGTGTAGTCTTGAGAACTAGTTGGGGGGCCATTAGTGACTGGGTCATTGGGTAATGGTGACTGGAGCTCCTGTGCTGAGGGGATACATTGGAAGGTTAGATGGGAATGGGGGTTAGCTCCTCCCATGAGGATCTTCGTGAGGTACTGTATGAGCTCCTGGTCATTCTCCCACGCCTCCTTTATCTTGCTGGCTCCAGGATTAATCACATCCAGTTCATGTTCATCACTTCAAGCTGTCCATTAACGCTGCCCTGCAAGGCTGCATCAGTGGATTGCTCTTCTTGCTGACAAAAAAATCTGGACTTGCAGTCCACACACAAAACCATTACTTTCCCACTTGATAAACACTTCTCTGCACATTTCGGAGACTTTTATTCCTGACTAGCTCTTTCTTGCCCATTCATTTCTATGTGTCTCTAGGATTGGGCCAATGTTAACATTTTTATATGTAAATATATCAAAGCCCCCACCTACATGGGCTCTGCCCCTTCCTCTCACTGACTGGCCCTGTCCCCTCCCTGCCTCATACTTACATGATCTTGTTTTTCTAAAGTTCGATATTCAACAGGATCATCCTGAAGTTTCTCTACATCTCCCAGCATTTGATGCAACTCTGTCCATGCTTTGGTGCTATTTACCTTCTCTCTTGGGAGACCCAAAGGGTTTCCCTTGTCATTGGCACTGTCACACTTAAGGAAAGAAGTCTTATCTATTGAGGTCTGCACTTCATATCTGGGCCGTGAAGGTTTAAAAAGAGATTTAACAGTAAAATTATGGCAAACAGAGATAGCATCTGGGGGAGAAACATGAAAGTCAGGGCTGGGGCAGGGAGGTGAGAGCCCCAAAGACTCACACTGCTGTAACCCTGAAAGGGCCAGCCTAGCATAAGGAAGAAATGCCTTTCCAGAGTCCTTCAGTGATTTGGATTCTTTCACCTTGTGTCACCTTCATGTGTCTGAGGTAGTTAGACACCCTGATGTTACCTGGACTCCTCCAGGAGGATTCATCTCACTAGTACTTTTAGTGAGTTCTATCAAGTTCTGGATATAAAAAAAAAACACAAGACAATTGTAACTCAAGATCCAGTCAAACAGGTAGCACTTTTAACAGAAAGGAAAATGAGGCATCAGGGCACATACTAAACCCATCACAGTTCCTGGGCATTCAGGAAATGTTTCTTGGAATGGATGGTGAACTTGTCATTCATCATGATGGTGAACTTGGGGAACTGCCACACATGCAGCTTGGGGAGCTGCCAAGCTAGTACCTCGCTATTGCCATAGGCTGGAATGCCCACAAACTGGTTATCAGATCCCTAGAAACCTGTCAGGTAAAACCACATCCGCCCACTTGTTGTTAAGCTGCATGAGGCCTCAATCTCTCCTTCTTTCCCTGGCCAATTCTTGCCATTCCAGGACACTCACAGGCTTCCCGGCAGCAGTAGCAGCAAATGAACGCAAGCAGCGAAATGTGCTGGAGACGCTGTGTTGAGCAGGTCTGCATAGAAATAACCAAGAAGCAGCCAGGCATGTACATATGTCCTCTCCTCTGTGTACAGAAACTGCCCACAGCAAACCAGCCTGCTGAAATCCTACTGAAGAACAATTTCATCTCGCCAGTGTTTAGCAACTATGCAAAATCATGGACTTGTTAAGACATAAGAAAAAAAAATGTTAAAGGATCTCACTATGCAGCCCAGAGTCACACTGATCCTTCTGGTTTCTGCCTCCCTATGCTGGGATTACAGGTGTGCATCACCACGGCCGGACTCCATCGTTGGCTCAAGGGTGGGGCCAGTGCAGCGTGTGGTGCCAGGGAGGGAACCCTGGCCCCTGCAATTACTTAAGCAAGAACTTAGTCCGCTGAGCTATACCGCAGGTCCTTAGTGTGTGCAGTCTTGCTAGAAGTTATGTGAGCTTCTTTCTTCTATCCTTTCACCAACTTCCTTTCCTTCCACCTCCCTGCATCTTTTATTGTCTATTTTCTTTCCATGTCTGTAGTTTTTGCCCAGCTCCACTTTCTGTACTCCCATAACCCTGGCCCTTTCAAACTCATTCCTCTTAAATGATTTTATTCATTATAACTAAGTATATCTCAAAAGACATTTCTGTGGACTTGGACAAGAGTTCTGTGAAGCCCCAGAAGGTTTTGAAGGAAAGGCTGACAAAGATGATCACTTGAAAGTAGATAATAATGAGGACGAGTACTAGTTATTTTTAGGAATGGCCATTTTGGGAGGAATTGCACATTTCTGAAGCAGAGGCAATGAATTTTGCAGATTGTCCAATTAAAGCAATGCTGACAGTGTTGACAACATGTACACAGCTAAAAGTTTCCTTTGGTGGGAGTGCTTTGAAGTAACACTGCCTGTGTTCTTCAGGTTGAAGCAAGTTTCTGAGCCTGTGAGTATTAAGCATAGCCCTTAGCTATGGAAGAATGCAGAGTAGAAGATAAAGGGCAGGATGTGAAAGTCTAGAACCTAGAAAGCAGTCTTCCCCTGAAAGTAGCCCCAAGGTTTCACTGAAAGAAGTAAAACTTGCTGCTGCTAAAGGGACTAAAGAAAACGGCTCAGCAAGGAAATCTGTACAAGATACTCCAGCCAAAAATTCATGAAAACAAAACCAGATAGAACAGATTTGAAACCACCAACACCAAGATCAAAAGATCAAGAAGTGTAAAAAAATGTAGGGGAAACCCCTCCCAAACAGAAAGGACGTGGTTCTGCAGAAAACATAGCAAAAGTGCAAGCAAGTGTGTGAGAAGAGTTAGTTTTCTTCCCATAGTGGAAGCCAAATACATGAAAAATTGTCTATGTGGCTGACTAGGAGGTTATTCAAGATCTCTGGGCTGTAAGAGAAGTTTTAACAGCTTGCTAAAGATTTCCATCATATTTCCTTTCTATAACTGTTGATATCTGGCTATCTTTTTCTATAAGAGAAATTTCCTACTGTTTTTGATAAATGTTGTCTAGGTTCCCTTACCATGAGTGTATGGCCCAGAGGGTTGCTTTTTAAAATTTATTTAAAAAAGAAAACATTGTATTAGTTGGAGTTTTTTCTTTTCTTTTCTTTTCTTTCTTTCTTTCTTTCTTTCTTTCTTTCTTTCTTTCTTTCTTTCTTTCTTTCTTTCTTTCTTTCTTTTTTGTGGCACCAGGGATTGAACCCAGGACCCTGCACTTGCCAGGCAAGTGTTTGCTCTACTGAGCTATCTCCCCAGTCAGTTGGAGTTTTCTAAAGGAAGAGAATCAATATAAACTATATGTCTAATTATACAAAGGGATTCACGAGGTAGGTTCACAGAATCAGAAGGGGAAGAGTCACAGTGACTTTGGATCAGGAGTGGATGGATCCAAATGACTGTCTGCATGTTGGAGGAGAGCAGAGGATCTGGCTGTGGTTGAAGGTTGAAGTCGTGGAAGCTCCCGGCAGAGCACCAGGAGGCTGAAGAGTCTGTGCTAGAAGGCTAAAGACACTGGAGATCAACACCCAAAGGTGAGACCAAAGGCCAGCGCTCCCCTAAGAAAAATACTTGGGGCAGAGCAGATGGCTCAGTGGAATAAGCACTTCCCTGGCAAGCGTAAGAGCCTGAGTTAAATCCCCAGTTCTGCCAAAAAAAGAAAAGAAAAATACTTTTTTCCTTTATTCTGACCAAGTTATAAGCCTGTTGGTGCCACCTACATCTGGTTGATTCTTCCCCCTCAGTTTGCTGTCCCATACACAGAAAATCACCCACAGACACATCCAGAATTCATTATTATGCTGGGCAGTTATTACTAAGTCAAGTTGATATATCACAATTAATGATCACAGACATACTTATTCAGCATTGAAGTAGGAGGTGGGTAGCTAAGGCAACTGCTGGAGAAAGGAAAGAAGGCCCACTTTGGATCCTATTTTCTAGGACTAGAGCCACCTTCTGAACTAAACATTATCCTACCATTGGTGGTGAACCTATGACATGCATGCTGAAGTAGGTTGTGTTCCTGAATGTTCCTGACAGGAGTAAGATGCCCAGATTTAAAAACAATCGGAGAAAGTAACCAGGTAACTTAGCTGATGTACAATAAGCTGGTCTATCATGGCAGGATTTCCTCTGATGTCCTGGTCTTCTTCTCTAGCAATGACACTATGGTGCTGTTGTGTGTATAATAACATAAGTGTGGCTGGTGTTGCCAAGGATACTCCTGCTATCCCACGTGTCTGCCTGAGCCCCGGTGGGCAGGGATGGAGCAACAGCTGCTTCACAGACATGAGCAGTAGTTCTCAATTTCTCTCCTTAGATGAGTTCTGAGAGCTTATTTGTTATCTAATTGCCACAGTTTAAAATTTAATGCTAAGTTGAGGCCATCTATAGTTTAAATATATGCTTTATCTAGAGCACTTGTGGTAGCTGAGCTATAGGATTCTTTTCTATGAGGGCTAGTGGCCTTTCTTAGTCTTTCCCCCAAAGCATAGGCAAGACCTTGAGTTCCTGAAGTCTGATTTTGTATCTGCTCACTCCCAAATTTGAGCAACTGACAGTCACATGTTTCTTTGCTTCCTTTGTCTCTTTCAACAGTGTAAAATCAAGATCAAAATCAGATAATAAAATTACCCTCAGCAACTCTTGGCTGACCCTAATCCTGATCGCTATGTCACTGGCTGCATAGATTCCCATCTCCCAGGCTTTGGATGCCATGACACTTCCTCTAAAGGCCATAAAAGATTAAAAATACTGACCAGACATGTTGACATATGCCTGTAATCGCAGCACTTGGGAGGTGAGTTCAAGGCCAGTCTAGTGAGACTCTGTCTCAAAACAAACAAACAAACAAATAAATACTAAAGATCCCATTATCTGATGGGTTGAATCAAGTTGCTCATTGGCAGAAATCATATCTTAGACAAAATTTTCAATTCCACTGCAAATCCTAAGGCCTAAAACCCTCCGCATTGAGCTCCTCAGCCATGAGCTTTTCTCGCTGGTCTTTTCCCGCCCAGGGTGCTGTACCTGGTCTTTTCTCTTTCAGTCCATTGATCCTGCTGTTATTCTTGGATCTCTTGCTTGATGCTTTGTTCAGAATACCAGAAGCTGGACAAGACCAAACCTTGCAATAGTATCATAATCAGAGTTAATATTTAGTAATCAACGCATGGGTGCACAAATGACAGGGCAACTTGAAGCTGTTGGAATGCTTGATGTTTTTCACAGGACAGAAGCCAGACTAACCTGAGATGCAATTAGTCACAAGCACCATCCTTGCCCACACATGAGTACTTATTTCTCTGTTAATCTTTGTTACCCGGCAGTAATTCAAACCTTCTGCCACTCTCATAGCTACTGCTTCTGTAGAGTCATCACAGCCACTTTGGTTTTATTGGCAAAATACTGGTTTCTACCACCACAGGGGCTGGAATTTCTGCCATCAAATGTCTTCCCTTCATGGTTCAAGATTGGAAGCTTCATTGGTGTAATGACAGAATCATTGTAACTTACATCACCTCCCGAATGACTTCCATTATTACCAAATTCATTGTAACTGTCACCATTACCATCACCTCTACTGAGCCACCATGACTGCCTAAGCTGATTCCAGCACCAAAATTGTCATTGCCCAAAACCACCTCCCTGAACATCACCAAAGTTTCCTGACCACTTTGACCTCTTTGGCTAGAAGAAGCACTAGCCATCTTCGGTTTTGACAGGGTCTTGCTATGCAGCCAAGGCTGGTCTCAAACTCCAAAGGATCCTTCTGCTTCATCCTCCCAGAGTGGTATGATTACAGGTGTACACCATTCCACTGGTGGGGGGGAGAGAGAGAGGGGAGGAGAGAGAGAGAGAGAGAGAGAGAGAGAGAGAGAGAGAGAGACAGACAGACAGACAGACAGACAGACAGACAGATAGACAGACAGAAAGACAGACAGATAGACAGACAGAAAGACAGACAGATAGACAGACAGACTGAGACAGAGAGATGCTTAGACCCAAAAGAATAAGGTAACATATACATTTCTCTGATCAGTTTTGAAGGCTGGAACTCCACTCTTGAATGCTAAATATGAATGTTCTGATCAGACAAAGTAGTAATGATGGTCAGACATGGAAATTGAGGGGAGAAAAAATATAGATGTGAAAAGCTCAGTAGTTCAATAACAAAAAAGAAAAAAGTGAGCATGAACTGTGAGCAGGAATCATGCTCTGGGTTGGGTAAAAATAAAGGGTGTGGGGCAGAGGAGGAGATAGCTCAATAGAATAAATGATTCCCTGGTAAGCACAGGGGCCTGAGTTCAATGCCCAGTTCTGCCAAAATAAAAATAGAAAGAAAGAAAGAAAGAAAGAAAGAAAGAAAGAAAGAAAGAAAGAAAGAAAGGATGGTTCACACCAGAGGGTGGCAGCCCAGAGTGTGCAGAGCAGCCCGAGCCAATGCATTTCTAACCTGTCTCCCAGGGACCATACTTTCTACAAATCTGATAAATAACAGGAAGGAAAACACCTTGCTATTTGGGTCCTGTTGGGCAGGGAAGAACTTGCAAGGGTGGGCTAGAGGTCTTGGTGGACTGCCAACTAGTGGTCAACTTGTTACACCAAGCTGAACAGAATTAGTGTGGTCTTAGGTAAGGAAGGCTGGCCTGAGGATTGTTGCCAGCAGTCCTGGGCTATTTTGCTGGGGGACCTTGTCATGCTGGCTTTCCTGGTGAACTTGGCTGTTGTTGGAGGAGGAGCTCCGGACCTCACTGTCTCTGGGTATGGCTGCAGTTCTCCTCCAGGAGAACCAACAGGTCTCCTAACAGTTTCCCTAGCAGCTCCCAACAGCTTCTAACAGATACCAAACAGCTCCCTCCTTAGTTTTGCCTCTTAGGCTTCTGGAAATAATCCTCAGGTGGGCCGCCCACATCCAGCACCACAGCTCAGCGTTACAAGTTGACTACCAGCTGTCAACCTCCTACAGACCTGTTTCTAGCTGTGTTGTGTGGTTCACATAAAATCAAACTATGATTTCATGCATCACTCATTTTTTTAAAACCACACAAGACGTTTCCCCTTAAGTTACCAGTGCTAAAAGAGGACAAGAATGACAAGAACAAGCCTATCAAGGACAGGAAGTACATTAACCACACAGTGGATTTCAAAATCTTTTATCTAGCTGTCCAAGTAGGCCTCTGAAGGAAGCTACATCTAAAGTTTGTGGTATATTTTTTATGCAAGTCCTTCTCTGGGGAGATGGCATCCCAAGAGCAAAGACCTGCCCTTGACATGAGTCCTGCAGCACTAGAAGGAAGGCCCAGTTTCGGCTTTCCAGACTTCCCAGAGGAACTAGCCTGAAGGTCACAGCCCTACTCCAGGCCTTCCTCAGACTGAAGCCTAATGTAGCCTAAGCTCTTAAAGTGTCTGTCACACTGTTGAGCTTATGTGTATTTTGGAGTTTAATAAGTCACAGATGAAGCTTGAGAGGTGTGCGGTCCTGTTTTCGAGGGGAGTTCGATTAGGTTCCGAGCTCTTATCACTGCAAAGTATTACTTATGCAGTAAGTTAGATAAGTGTTTGAAATTTTTATGTATTTAGTACAGGGTCTACAGGGTCTCACTACACAGAACAGACTTGCAGTGATCCTCTTGTTTTCAGTCTCCCAAGTGCTGGGATTACAGGTGGGTGCTACCACGCCCAGTTTCCATTGCCTTCTCAGTGAGCCCCAGGGGTGGGTCCAACATGTCATGTGGCACTGAGGATTGAACCCCACTCTCTGCACTTGCCTAAGCAGGTGCTTCAAGTCTGCTGAGCTACCTGGACGACTCTTGAAATTATTTTCAAGCTATGTATCCAACCTGTGATTTGAAATCACTTGGAATGTAAGTCATAATTTTTATAAATTTGCCTTAAAGCCAGTTTAGCAGATATATTGAGAGTCTCCAGAGGAACAGAACATCTATAATTTTACAGTGGAGTTTACACAAGTAACTTACACACTAAAAAATGAGGAGTATTAAGATGGGCTGCTGCAGGCTGGAGAGCCCAGGGAACTAGCAACTGCCCAGTCCAAGAAGCCAGAAGCCTCAGAACAAGAAGACCCAAAGGTACAGGCCTAATCCTCACCTGAAGGCCATGTGGTCTCTATTCAAAGGTTGCAGAGTCTGGGGTCTGACCTCTGTGGGTAACAGCAGCAGTTAAATGGCATTGGCTGAGCCTCAGTGAGTGATCAAGCTTCCTCTCCTGCTTTTTTTTCCCACCCAACCCCTGAGCTCTTTGGATGCCACTGCTCATGTTCAGGGCTTCCCTGTCAGGCTGCCTCTGGAAGCACTTTCAGACACACCTAGAAGAGTGCTTTACCCGCTTTCTCTGTGTCTCTCTGTACAATCGAGTTGATAACTGGAGTTAATTGTCATGACAGAGTTAAATGAATGCACAGGACTACAACTTCTGAGATATGAGTCATATCCAACCAGTGAGAGACCACGAGGGGGTTGCAGTGTGCTGGTCTCTGCTTTCTCTCTTCCCGGTAAGGAGATGAGTGGTTTTATTCTGCCATGTATCCTCACCATGATGTAGCGGGTGTTCAGAACAATGAGCCAGCCAAGCTGATCCGGAACCTTGAAACTGTAAGTGCAAGTAAACCATTTTTGTGTAGGTATCAGGTTCCCTCAGGTATTCATTATGGTAGTGGAGAGCTAATACAAGGTCTGACAAACATTTCTAACAGACAACTCTGTGAGATGCAGTTATAGCTATTTGTTTCTATGGCTTTTCTCCAACAAATTTATGAACTACATTCAAGGCTTTTAGTGTACCTTTCAGGTTTTTCTTCTCAAAATTTGAAAAGTTTCTCTAGTTTTCCTCAGACTTGTAAAGCTCTAGAGCCAGTTCCTTCACAAAACCTGTGAGAATGTAGCAACTGGTGTCTCAAATCAACTGTTGTCATTTCCCCTTCATTCATACATTGCTTTCTAGGCTTGCTCTACACCTTCCTGTAGTCCTTTGAGCATCTTTAAAATTGTATCTTAAAGCAAGTATGCATTTTCCTCTGTCTCAGGAATATTTTCTGTTGGTTTATTTTCCCCCATTTTAAAGGGAAATACTTCCAAGTTTTTTTTTATGTACCTTATGATATTCTTCTTGAATTTAGTAAGTCAGGAAATATATTCCTCATCCCAGGATTTCCTGATTTTTTTTTTTTTTTTTGAGGCAGGGTCTTGCTATGTAGTTCAGGCCCTGAACTCACTATGTAACCCAGGCTGGCCTTGAACTCACAGCAATCCTCCTCCCTCAGCCTTCTAAGTGTTGGGATTGCAGGCATGCACCACTATCATACCTAGTGGTAATTTTTACTTTTGTTTTGTGATTATGTTGTCTATTTTGTTTTGTGACATAGGCTGTGCCCCTGTCAGGGATCTGTCTCAAGCACAAACTTAAGGTGCTTTCAGATCTTTTAGGAGGCTGTGGTTTTCTCTGTGTATGTGTGGTGACTTTCTAACTTTCTTTGTACATACAGTTGCATTTGAATGCTCTAAACTGTAAAAATTTTTAAAAGAGAAAAGCAAGGAAAGGGAAGTGGGAAGAATAAAGTAAAACAGGAAAAGGGTTCTTTAAATCCCTAGGCAAGTTGCTTTAGGCAGAGGGAAGGAGGTCTGTCACAGTGGCCCACAGAATATCAATATTTGGAGGGCAAGGTCTTTATTGTTATTTATTATTGTTATTATTTTTTAAGGTCTTTGTTATTCACTTGGCTCCTACAAATTCTCAAGTGTTCCACCTCAGGGGTAGAAGCACTGCCTTCTCTTTCACTGGGGACAGGGAGGGTGGTATTTGCTATTCTGTGAAAAACTGAAATTGGTCAGAATTACTCAAAGTTCATCATCAAAACCCCCCGGAAGTTGCAAGCCCAGGAACAGAACTCAGAGTTATGAAATAGTTACACAATACAGATTCTGCCAGGGAATTGTGGAAGTAGGAGAGATTTCTGGTGATGTTTTCTACTCAATCTGCTTTCCTCCAGTTCCTTTTTTTTTCCTTAGTGAACCATTATTTTGTAGTTAATTATTTATAATGAACTTGGCATACCAAAATTACACTGTAGTTTCTGTCCCCTGATTAGACATACATTGGTACAACTACCTTCCAAATGATTAATTGATATCTTTTTGGTATGGTTATTGAGTAATTTGTCATCCAAATTCTCTTCCCCAAGTTATTATTCTCAGTGTTCTCTAAAAAGTTGGTGATATACATTCATCAATATTATCAGAGAGATTGTGTCCACTATGCCTGTGATCTGGAAAACTGAAATTATTTGAAACAGGTAGAAATTATTATGTGTGTATACTTCACTTAGAGAGTATATTTCATGGCCTAATAAATGCTCTTTTCTATTGGCCTTTAAGAGTAGCTCAAGAGGTTTGTTGAAGATTGATGCTCAAGACTGATACTTTGAGATGATTTGACACAGGCTAGTGGCTCTCAACTAGTACTGATTTTGTTCACCAGGGAACTATTTGGATAGTCACAACTCAGAGGGAAGTTGCTACTGGCATATAGTGGACAGGTTTTCTGAATAAATGTTCTACAATTAATCATGACAATCACCCAAGACTCAATTCTGGAAAGACTGAGAAGTCATCTAGATTTTGGGAAAACTGACTTCCATTATTGAACATTTCTCCCATTGCCCATAGCACCCAGTGGTGACCCAGTCCTCTGCACATTAATCGTCCCCAAATGTCACCTATTCATTGAATTTGAACTCACTGAGAACCAAGAGGACTGTTCTTGCCCTTGACTCCTATACTCTAGCACCTACTTCTGCTTCATGAGGTTTGTTCTGTCTTGCTAAGTCTGAAGTTCATTCTTCTTGGCTGAAAGCTACAATTCTTCATCAAGTTCTTCCTTAGGCAAAAAGCACTTCAATGTTTGAGGATGCTAAATTTGAATGGTGTAAAGAGATGACAGACTTGCCAAAGCAATGAAGAGTGATGGGAAAGAAATGGAAAAAAACTAGACAGAGGAAGGAATTATGTACAATGAATGACTGTAATATTTTAAATGACTGAAAGGAAGTCTTTATTCACAAAGTCCATTTTAATTCTTATAAGTTGATCTTAATATTGAATAGGATAAGATGTTTGATAGCTGTATTCAACACTGTCTTAGTTACTCTTCTCTCCTTGCTAGGACAAATACCTGACACTCAAAATTAGAGAAGGAAAGGTTTGTTTAACTCATAGTTACTGGAGGTTTCAGTCCATACTCAGCTGGCTCCAAGGCAGAATGGCACACAGAAGAGGGCAGCAATCTGTGGCAGTGGCAAAGAGCAGAGAGCAAGAGGAGTGATAGCAGCTCAGGTGGCTAGATAGCCTCTCTCCCTTCCTTTGTAATGCAAGTTGGCTTCCCCAGGGCAGGAGCAGCATCCACACCCACAAGGAGGAATGGATGAAAAAGATGTGATACTTTTATATAATGAGTATTACTCAGCTATAAAGAATGATAAACTTGAAGCCTTCATATTTAAGTGAATGCCACTTGAAGATGTAAGCAAAATAAACCAGATCACATGTACAAATAGCATATAGTCTCCCTAGTATAACTCAAAAGAATTACAAATAGAAATGTATAACACAATTAAAAGGAAAGTGAGAACTTAAGGACTGGACAATGAGGAGAGGGCAAGGAGAAAAGCTGAGAAACATGACAGGGGCAAAACCATTCATTTATGCACACTATATGGATAAGACAGTGATCTTGAGAAACATCAGCAGATTTTTGAAACTAGGAGTTAATTGGTAGGATTCTCTCCCCAACTAACTACATATGCTGCTATCTGTGAACCAAGCAATTGTACTGAATTTAGCAAAGTGTAATAGAAGGGTCATGCTTGGAATGCCTGTCATTCTGGTCTTCTAAATATGTACTTCTTGTCATGACATACCAACTATTACTACACTGTCTTTCAAATAAAAGTTTTTAAAGGGTAATAAATGAAAAATAAGACACAAAAAAAGTCACAGGACAGTCCTGCTACAATGCTGTATATGGATAGATTTCTAAATATCTATGTAAATAAATGTAAGTATTAATTCCTATTTAAATTTTTTATTCATATTCTGTAAGGACTTAGAGTTTAATATCTCAATACTTAATGGAAAATACATGTTCCATGTTATGTATACGATGTCTGATACTTAGACAAGTAATGTGGGTAAACTGAGCTGCATATGTTGCAGGGTAATAATAAGCTTCTTTTCTGGAGGGTTGACAACCTAAGTTTGCAGATCAAAAATTAGAGAAAAGGAAGGGATGCAAGATCAGCCAACATTTTGGCACTAGCATTTCAAGGTCAGTGAAGACCCAGGACATAGGAGAACCCATATTGTAACATCATGGAACTCAGTTGTGCCCCAAATTTTCTGATCAAGAAGATTATGGAGCCACAGAGGAATTCGATTGATGATGTATAGTATGCTTAAGGAGAGTCACATGGAGGGAAAACATTCTCTCAGGCTTCTACAGAGAGCAAATTGGTCAAGCAATGGCTGTGACTCATCCACATGGCTGACACAGACAAAAGATGCAATACAGGGTTACAGGATAAACCCTGAGGGTACCTGACTGACCTTATCAGATACAAAGGTTACATTTCTTGTTATATAGGTCTTGGTTTATCTTGGTCTTACCCATCCAGCAGAAAAGTTTAAAAAGGAGGTATATAAAGGAAAGACATATTAATATACAAAGCTGTGAAGGGCTCAAGTCAACAACTTCTGTGGATAACCCACTACTATTGCGGACTGCTGAACTGTGTTGGACTGTTTTGCGGAATTCACACACCTATAGTCTTTAGATGCCAATGGAATACCCATCTCTGACAGGACTAAACAAAAGAAGTGGCTACAAAGGAAGGACCTTTTTGTATTTGTATATACACAATAGTTAGGATAGATATACAGCTACTTTTGCTTAACTCAATAAGAAGATTTGTACTAATCTTTGTTTGGACAGGATATCCTGTTTGCTTCATGTTTTATGGATAGCCACTAAGAAGATAACAATGTACAATGTATTGGTTAAAATAAATAAATAAATAAATAAATAAATAAATAAATAAATAAAATCACAAACTCCAGAAGCTGCCCTGTGAACTGTATGGGGCTTTGGGAGGACATCTATACATAAACCATAAACAACACTATATTCTGCTTAGTCCTTTTCAATAACTTGTTGTGAATTTATTTATATTTTAATAAGTAGAAGCCCTGAATCATCAGGTATTTAGATAGATGAAGCCAACTGCATTGGAAAATGAAAATTTCTAGATGTTTTACCATTATATCAGAGTAAAGAATCAATCAAAAGATATGACAAAGGTTGGTTTAGAAATTATTTATTATTGGTCGTTACACTTTTCCAGAACAAGTATAATTTACTGAACTTTTGCAAGTCACTTTTTTTTTACTCAGAAAAAATTATGCATTTAGTAGAATTAGTCAGCTGGACTCATTGTAGATGATCCCAATTTGTTAGCAACATCCAATGCATCATAATCAGGAGCCAGTCGAACTTACGCTTTCTTCTCTCCATCAGGCCTGATTAGGGTATTGACCTTGGTAATATCAATGTCATAGAGCTTCTTCACAGCTTGTTTGATTTGGTGCTTATTGGCTTTGACATCCACAATGAACACAAGTGTGTTGTTGTCCTCAATTTTTTTCATGGCTGACTCTGGTCAGGGGAACTTGATGATGACATAGTGGCCAAGCTTGTTCCTCCTGGGGGCGCTCTTTAGAGGGTATTTGGGCTGCCTCCAGAGCCGCAGTGTCTTGGGTCCGCGGAAGGTGGGCGATGTTCTTATTTTCTTCCTTTTGTGGCTGTGGATGCCTTTCAGCACGGCCTTCTTGGCCTTCAAGGCTTTTGTTTTGGCTTCAGCTTTGGGAGGGGCAGGGGCTTCCTTCTTTGCCTTTCACGACATCTTGGTAAAAAGGCCCAGTTTTTGTTGAACATTAATATGTAGTTAGCAATTTTTTTTCGCTCAAATAGAATTTTAGTTGTAAAAACCATCACCAATTTAAAAAAATTTCAGGCTGTAACTCGGGCTAGGTGCTGTCGCAATGGGCAAGTTCATGAAGCCGGGGAAAGTGGTGCTGGTCCTTGCTGGACGCTATTCCAGACACAAAGCCATCATCGTGAAGAACATCGACAACGGCACCTCTGACCGCCTCTACAGTCATGCCCTGGTGGCCGGGATTGACCACTATGCCCGCAAAGTGACAGCTGCCTGGGCAAGAAGAAAATTGCCAAGAGGTAGAAGATCAACCTTCCTTTATGAAGGTTTATAACTACAACCACCTCATGCCCACAAGGTACTCTGTGGACATCCCCATGGACAAGATGGTAGTCAACAAGGACATATTCAGAGACCCAGCCCTCAAGGGGCCCGTCAGGAGGCAAAGGTGAAGTTCGAGGAGAGATACAAGACAGGCAAGAACAAGTGGTTCTTCCAGAAGCTCCGGTTTTAGGTGGTTTTTTTTTTTTTTTTTTTTTTTTTTTGTTTGTTTGTTTCTATAATTAAAAATTAAAAAAAAAATCAGAAACCTTTTGGGAATTTAGTCTGATTTATAAATGTCTTAAGGCTTCTTTCTTTCTTTTTTTTTGCTGGCTCAGGCTACCTTAAGGATGGGTCTGGTAAGGCATGTGGAGCCATGGATCAAACCACATTATCCTGCACCTAACTGCGTTTGCATAAGCAGGAGCTTAAATAACTGCACTAACTGGAAGGCCCCTCCAAGAATTCTTAAGCCACACAGTATTTTAAGTTGATTTTATGTTATTTTATTTTTAATTTAATTAATTTATTTTTTATTTAGAACAGGATGTGCAAGGTGTACAGGGTCTCATTGTGTAGGTAAGACTTGTAGTGATTCTCATGTTTACAGGCTCCCTAGTGCTGGGATTAAAGGCATGTGCCACTACACCCAGTCTCAATTGCTGTCTCAGTGCACCCTGGGGGTGGGCCTGCCGGGATTGAACTCCAACCTCTGAAGCAGATGCTTTAATCCACTGAGCTATTTGGCCAGCCCATTAAGTAGAATTGTAAAACTGTGGTATTATTTCTTTGGTTTATGTACAAGTACTTTATGTTTTGAAGTACAAATAGCAATGAGACAGTTTCAAGACACATTAACAGGACAGATTTGATAAATCAATACATTGCAAACTGTTTTCATAATGTTTTGGTATCGTACAAAGTGCATACATGATATTATACTTACAGACATTATTATAGCAGATGTCTCTTATCAATAAATTAAGAGAGTGTAGCTGTTTACTTATCTTATTTTTTTATACCTGAATTATATCACAGGTTCAATAATTAATACTTACTACCTTGTTATTTTCCTAGTGGTTGTCCATAGTATTAGAAGCTGACATAATATCTTGTCCAACCACTATTAGTGTAATGTAAAAGTATTAACTGGCCTCGTCATAGGAAACCCAACTACAAGTTGATCATATTAAGCACTGTAAAATAAAAGCAAAAGCTAGTTTTCTTTTAACAAAAATTATATACAGCACTTTCAGGTATCAAATATATATCATTTAAGGGCTGGCCAGATAGTTCAGTGTATTGAAACACCTGCTTAGCAGACCCCGAGGCTGGGGTTCAATCTCCAGCTTGTCATGCAGGCCCTGCTCCTGGGGTGCACTGAGACTGGGCATGGTGGCACACGCCTATAATCCTAGTGCTCGGGAGGCTGAAAACACAGGATCACCATGAATTCTATCTGTATAGTGAGACCCTATAGACCCAAACAAAACAAACAAACAGACAAAAGCAAACCAAGATATCACTTAGTGGTTAGCTACCCCATACAAAATACTAAACAAGGATCCAGCCCAGCACAGCCTGGTGAGTGTGTGGAAGAGCTTTGGTGCTCCCCAGTGCTCCCCGGGCCAGGAACACAACAGAGGGTAGCAACAGGCTCACAGTTGTGCCAGAAGGGCTGCAGCAAAAAGGAACTGAACACAACAGCTAGATTCAGGCCAGGCATAACTGGATAATCTCCAACTTAATAGACTGGCACCCAAATCTCATTACACGCTAAGGTTGTAACTGCACCAAACCTCTACACCAAAAGGTCAGAGGTCAGTGCTATACAAAATGACAAAGGCAAGGAGAAAAATGCAATCTCAGGCCTTGAGCCCACCATTAATAAGTGCAGAGTACACTAGCTCAGCTGAAATAAATGAATTAACAGAGGTGGAAGCAAAGAAAAAACAGCAGAAAGGTATGGAGGAACTCTGACCAGAATTAATGCCTGAAATAAAAAAAGAAATTTTTGAATACATAGGATCTGAAGTAATGAATCAAATCCAGAAATGCATGGGGGAAACCCAATGCCCACCCAGAACAAGTGCAGAGAACACTATTCCAGCTGAAACATATGAATTAACAGCATTGCAAGCAAAGAAACAACAGCAGAAAGGTAAAGAGGAACTCAGAGTAGAAATAATTTCTGAAATAAAGAAATAAATCTTTGAAATCATAGCATCTGAAATAGAAAATCAATTATGGAAATATATGGAGGAAACCCAATTTGGAAAAAACTCTGCAGTAAAAGAATTAATAGCTACCTCTAAAGAAGACATTGATAAAAAAAAAAAATAGAGGAGACTAGAATTATGGCAGATTCCTTGAATGAGCAATACAGGAAAGAAATAGATCACATGAAGTAGAGTCAAAGAGATATAGAAGAACTTAAAATCTCAATCATGAGTCTACAAAACCATCTGAGTGAAAGCAAAGACAGAGTTTCAGATCTTGAAGACACTGGTGCAGCTAGTGAAAAGGTGAGAAAGGGTCTCTTAAAAACAGCAAGGATGCAGGAAAAAATAATCCATCACCTGCAAGATGATGCCAAGATGAACAATGTGAGATTAATAGGCATCAATAAGAAAGAAGGAGTCAATACAAATGATATAAAAAGAATATGGGCAGAACTGATAGCAGAAAACTTCCCAGTTATGAGGAAACAATCTAACATTCAGGTAACCAAAGTATACAGAATGCCAAATAACTTCAATCCAACTAAAAACACACCAAGCCATATGATAGTCAAGATTCCCAGAAATACAACACAAGAATAATACACTTAAAGCCACTAGAGAAAAGAAGCAGATCACATTAAAAGGAAAACCCATGAGAATTACAGCTGACTTCTCTTCACAAACCATGAAGGCAAGGAGAGCATGGAGCAGAGTACTTCAAGTCCTTTGTGAAAACAAATTCGACCCAGACTACTATACTGTGCAAAATTCTCTTTCAAGCTTGATGGAGAAGTGAAATACTTCCATGACAAAAAGCAACTAAAGAATTTCATGATCACAAAGCCAAGACTACACAGACTACTGAAAGATGTTCTAGAGAGTGACCACAATGACCAGAACTCCAGGAATGAGAACAGAAGGAACCCACTAAATAGGGCAAACAATTAAACACAGGACAAAAAGGAACAAACAACAGCAGGTAAATAACATGTCAATTGTAAGTCAACACATTTCAAATATACCCATCAATGTAAATGGACTCAATTCACCAATTAAGAGAAATAGACTGGCACAGTGGATTAGGAAACAAAACCCAACAATATGCTGGATGCAAGAAACACACATAACTTAAAAAGACATTCAAAATACTAAAAAAATACATTTACTGGACTGTCTTCCACTTGGAGCCACCCAGTTATCCCAAATAAGTATATATGATAAATAAAAGCTGCAGTGCAATTTTCTTGGAGTAGACCATTCCATTTCCCCATTATGTACTTATTTTTTCCCTCCCATGCCCCACACCCTCACTGCGATGCCATATTATTGTAAACATTAAGTACCTGAGATTTTTTTTTTCTTCAGATCAAGACACCATTTGAGTAATTTCAGATGATGTACAGATCCTCATGTAAAAAATGTTTTATGGTCACAATTATCTCAAAAGGAATTATATTCAAATAACTTGACATCATGTCTTAGCAATTATAAAAACCATGATTTTGACCTCAAAATCATGACAAATTATAAGTTAAGCAAAGGTGAAATGCTAAAAATGTGAAAGGTGCTCTTCTGTTTAAGCATTAAGTACACTGTTTAAGGGCCACAAAACTCAGGTAGTGACTATTTTTTTAGTTAGCATAACCAGCTTATGTTGCAGCATACTGAGTCATAAAATACAAATCCAAGGAAGGCAATCCCTTTACTAAATTACAAAACTTTTGGCAAATCAATATATTCCTCTTTAATAAAATAAATTAATATTTCTGGAGGAGTCCTATATTACTGTCATGGTTATCTGGTTTGTGTCTAGCCTCATGCGGTCACTGGGGTGGGTTTCTAGAGCTTGTGAGGAATTCATGATCCAAAGTGGAGATTCTGGGTGTGAGTGCTATACCCAGCCTGAAGCAGGTAATCTGCATACAATATAGGAAGGGGGAGAGGCTTGCTAGCTGCTGCAGTGGCTGCTCCTCCCTTTGCTCATCGAGGTTTTCCACCACCATGAACTGCTGCCCTCTAAGATGGGCCACTCTACCTTGGAGCCCGTAGAGTATGGACTGAAACCTCCACAAATTGTGAGGTAAGTAAACCTTTCTTTCCCTAATTTTGATTGTCTGATATTTTATCCCAGCAATGAGAAAAAAGTGGCAATTTTCAGCAGAGCAAGTTATTTTGTACCGATTAATGTCTTTTGCAACTTGACAGTTTATTCTTTTTTTTTTCTTTTTAAACATACTTTATTTATTTATTTGGTACAGGGTCTTGCTATCCAGCTCTGACTCGTAGTGATCCTCCTGCTTTAGCAGCCCAGTACTGGGATTACAAACATCCCTCACCATGTCTGGTTTTGGGGCCAGCATGGTGTGGGGCCAGCATGACATGTGGTACTGGGGGTCATACCTGGGTCCTTGTGCTTACCAGGCAGGTGCTTAGACAGCGGAGCTATCTCCCCCCAACCTACAGTTCACTCATGTTTTTTTCATTTTATGTATTTGGTACAGGGTCTCACCACACAGCTTGGACTCATTCTTCTGTTTTCAGCCTCACCAGCCCTGGGATTACATGTGTACACCACCACCACACCGAGACTTGGTCACTAGCTCAGCACACCCTGAGGGTGGGGCTGGCACAGCATGCAGGACTGGGGATGGAACCATGGTCTTTGTGTTTGCCAGAGCAGACAATTAGATGATGAGCAATCTCACCAGCCCTTCAACAGTTTATTCTTTTAAAACAAGCTCCCGGTGCACACAGGTCTAGTTCATAGCAGCAAGGCAACTGTGTGTGTAAAGGTGGCTCTGCTTTATTCTGGGATTGGTCCACAGCCAGGGAAAGTCCCAGTGTGCGAAAAGCTTTAACATTCTACCTTAAGAAATCACACTGTCAATACCAACTTTTTCCAAGTACTTTGTAAGAAAGGGTTACTTTTTCACATGAACGCTGGAATCCTACCAACTAGTCATTCCAACCCATGCTAACATCAGATGTTCCCTGTGACTGAGAACCCCTGCATATATATGTTTTGGTGAAAATCACATAACCTTACTCAGGCTTATACATTTTTTTAAACCTAAAACATAGTTGTATTTTTAAAATAATAAAGAAACATTATTAGCTTGGAGAGACCTAGGAGACCTGGTGTTGTGTACCAACTTTATCAATTCTCTACAAACACTGCTTCTGCTGTTGATGTCCTTAGGTTTCCTCTCATTGAAGCTGCCAGTTCTTCAACTTCAGCATTTAATTTATGTATTACCATTTCTTTTTTTTTTAATGTTACTCTTGGCTCAAAAATTTACTAACTTTATTCAAACTTAGTGAAAAAGTTCCTCTGCATAGTTACATGCATGCAATCAACCAAATAAAATGTAAAATTCTTAATTACATTTTCAACATTGTTTTTCACAACTTGCCCAGTCAGTAGTAATCAGACAACTACTGTAACTGAAATGCCATTCATTCCCTCTCCTTTCTGAATAGGTAGTATTGAAAATATATTTAAGTCTTACCTCCACTGAGTGGCCTTCTTCAGTCACACCAATAAAACTCTACATTACTATAGCACTTAGCAGTGGTATCTGGCATTGTTACTAATTGTTATATACTAATATCTCCAACAAGACCACACCTGGCAAAAGGTCAGGAACCATTTCTTTAAGTTCTGTGAACCTTCCACAGTGCCTAATAAAACTAGAGTGTTTAATTCTTTCTGGTTAAAACATGTAGTATTCAGGTACGTATTTTGTGCTATTATTTATCTCAGTTTAAAGACCTTTTACAGTCTGACATTATCTTTATTTTCTATGTTATCATCACCCTGCCATATGCTATTGCCTTATCAAACAGTACTTCTTATTGTTCCCTAGATGCACCAGGTCCTTTCAGTCCTGTTTCTAATCAATATCTATAATGCCCTTTCCCCTTCATCTAGAAAATGGGTGGTGATCTGTTAAGACAATATAAATGTCAACTTCTGACTCCCCCAACTAGACTTAGATGCTCTAGTTTTGTGTTCCTTTAGTATTTCATTTACATCTCTATAATAAAAATTTCCATGTTGTCATGAAATTAACTACGCATATATTTTTTCTCTCTCATGGGACTATGTGTTTCTTTGAAGGAGTGATAACTTGTCTTTCCTCTATTCACTATTTTTTCACAATTAATGCTTTGATGTCAAGTCTTTCTCTCAGTGATAAAGCATATTAAAGTCAGTGAGGATCATGTACCTTCGTAATAAAGAGCCTTAAGGAAAGAGTGACAATCAGCTCCCTGAAATGAAGACTTTTCTACTTCCATTTCTCACAGGGTCAGCTGTTTGCTCTTTGAAAATCTCTGTGACAAGCAAAGGATGCGCTGACGCTCTGAGATTCTTTCTTCAATATCTTGAAGATGATTCTGTATTGCTTCAGGAGTTGCCCTCAGCTTTGTCCTCTTTTCACCAGAAATAAGGCTCTTCCAAATCATGATTTCTGTTTCATTGAGTCCTAATTCCCCGAGAGAAGCAGTCTCTTGGTCCTTTTCATGCAATGTTTAGAACTGGGACAAAGTCATAGTCCCAGCTGCTTCTTTCCCAAAGGGCTTGTGCATAGCATCAGGGGCAAAACTTTCTTTCTTAGAAACACATTCCTCCATGGAGACGAAAGTATCAAGTTGATGCTGAATAAGGCTCTTCAGCTGCCTCTCTCCTTCTGTTTCCAGCTCCTCCAGGATATGCTCATCACTGTTCACACAGCTATTAACCCTCTTCATGTTTCCACAGGCCGCTAGTCTAACTTGAGTAAATAGGCCATGGACCGCAAGTTTGCATTACCCATTTCATTGCTCCTTGGCCTTTATCGGCATTTGAAAATATCTAGCTGTCATCAGTCCTTCAAGGTAATCGCTAAGGCTGAATTTTTTCTCTGTGATTATGGCTTTCTGAGAGAAAATCATTTTTTCTGGGTCCTGAGGATGTGGTTTGCATGTATATGTCTCTCATTACTGAAATCATATTTGTAAATGAAATATCAAAAGATTTAAGTTCCATTGAAGGTCCAGGATCAACAACAGAATGTTTTTGCTTAAATTCTTGCTGCAAGGTAACAGACGTCACAAGGGAAGGCAGTGCCCACTCTGTCCTGAGAATGTTCTGTGGCTATGCAGCTTTCCAGAGGGATCTATATGTGTGTCCAGCACATTAACTGCAACCACACTTGGGTTCATAGGGTTTGAATGTTTCTGTACTGCAGCAGTTGTAAGTTTCCCCTGGGTGGTCAAAGACCTCCTCTGAAGACCAGATCTTCCCATAGGGTGCCTTGATTGATGTTGGGCTGTGCTGGAGGAAAATGAGGTACAGCAGTACCCTAGCTCTGCTGTACCACAGGCACCATAAATTCCAGCACCAGGACTTCTGAGGGCTCAGCCCCACCCATCATAGTTCATCAAATTAATCTAGTTAATCATAGATCATCTAAAAGCTAGAAATATCGGGCTGGGGAGGTGACTCAGTGGAATAAGCGTTTCCCTGACAAACACAAGGGCCTGAGTTCAATCCCCGGTTCCACCAAATAGCAAAAGAAAAGCTAGAAATATAAGGGAAAAAAATGAAGTTACAAATAAATTAACAACTCTAAGATAATTATGGTGTATCTATTTCCTTTCAGGATTTTTGTACAGGTATGTTCATATTAAAAATGTCATCATAGGGCTGGGTGTGGTGGCGCATGCCTGTAATCCTAGCACTCAGGAGGCTGAGGCAGGAGGATTGTTATGAGTTCGAGACCAGCCTGAGCTACAAAGTGAGCTTAAGGCCAGCCTGAACTGCATAGGGAAACCCTGTCTCAAAAAGACAAAAAAAAAAAAAAAAAAAAAAAAAGTCATCATACCATGTACACTTTATGCCACTAATTTTCCACTGAATGTTATATATCCTGAGGATAATAACCATTTCTTGAAACTTTAACTGCTAACAATAGTATAAGTGAAAATATTATAGATGTAACATTTCACAACAATGCTATGGTAAATACCCTTATAGTAAAATGTATATGTAACTACATGTATGCTTATTTTCTCAGATTTATTCATAGAAGTTCATTATTGGATCATTATTTAGTGTTTTTTGTGTTTAATTCTTCATCTTAATATATTTATGCACTTTATAATCAATATAGACATATATTTTTTAGTGTATTTGGTACAGGGCCTCACTATACATCTCTGACTTGTAGTGATCCTCCTGTTTTCAGCCTCCCCATTGCTGAGATTACAGGGGTGCACCACCACACTGGGGTTGGTGGCCAGCTCAGTGTACCCAGGGGTGGGGCCGGCATGGCGTGTGGTGCTGAGGATAGAACCCAGTTCCTGTACTTAACCTAAGCAGGCTCTTAGTCCACTGAGCTATATTGCTAGCCATAATAAAAATATTTAATAAGATAATCTGTGCTTGGTTGCTACAAAGCCAGGAGGGAGAGAAGATGGTTTTCATCTCAAATGGACAAGTGTTGGACAGTTGGAGTCAGTCCCTGTGGAGGCTATCATTAATAGCAGATTTCTTCTGAGGAATAGCCAAGTTTGTGGTTTTGCTTTTCAAAACTGTTTCAACAAGATGTGAAAAAAAAAAAACAGAAGTTACAGAAATTCATCTGATACCAGATGTGATGATGGAAGAGGGCCACCAGGAAACCTTCCCCAGAAGAATGGGGAGAACCAATCATCTTCATGGTCCCGGTACTCTGCCCATGGCTGGTGGATGAGGAAGGTAAACGTGTGCTATTAAGAAACAGACAACTAGACATGTACGTTCACAGGAGAAGGAAGCCATTGAAAGTGGAGGTTAGAGTGCTGGATGAGTAGATAGATGCATATGTCTCCCCAGGGATTGCTCTGTGCTCCCACAGATGAATAAGATCACACCAGGAATTCCCTCTGCAGGGATCTGGCTTGACCAATAAGCAGTCTATAAACAAATATGTTTGTCTCATTTTTTTTTTTTGTATAGTTTGCTAGGTATTGATATGATTTTCTTGGCGTGTGGTATCAGGGATTGAACTCAGGACCTTGTGCTTGCCAGGCAAGCACTTATTCCACTGAGCTATCACCCTGGCCCATTTTTTAAACTTTTTTTTTTAGTATTTATATAATTTTAATAAATATTTTTAGGTTACCTACTGACCTTTCATCTTTATATAATTAAATCACAGAAACTCAACTCTGAACCTCAAGAAAATAAATAAAAGGCTATGCATTTAGAAAAATAGGGGATAATCTGTGCTGCAGTTTAAATCTTGAATTATTTCCCAGAGAGCCCTATATTAAAGGCCTGTCCCCAGAGTGGTATTATTGGGAATGGTGGTATTTTTAAGAGGTGGGGTCTGGTGGGAGGTCTTTGGGTCATTGAGGATTCACTGAAAAGGATCATGGTTCTTCCCCTATCTGAGTTGCTCATTGAATGCACAGCTTTAGAAGGGATGCAGGTGGAACAGCAAGGGAGAAAGGGGACAACCAACTAACCAGATAAGCAGAATGCAGTGACAGCCAGATTGCCCTCTCCTCCCTCTCAAAGGATCATGGCATCATTCCCCAGAATTCCTGGTGTGACCTCATCTATCTGTGAGAGCACAGAGAAATCCCTGGGGAGACATACATATCCATCTACTTGTCCAGCACGGTCAGACCTCCACTTTTGGATGGTTTTCTCTTTGTTTCCTGCCATGCATTGAACTGTTTTGCCCTGCCACTTGCTCTTATCATAATCTGCTACCTTGCCACAGGCCCAAAACAGCATTGGCCAGCTAATCATGGACTGAAGCTTCCAAAACTGTCAGCCAAAATAAATCTTTTTTAAGTTGATTTTTCCATTCCTTGCATCCAATGTCTTTAGCTTTACACTCAAGACTTGAACATCATCAGAATAATTGTCCTTCCAGAGAATTTTTAAGCAATTGCAAACAATGTATGAATGTGTATTCTTAGTTTCATTTTTTGAAGTTATTTTAATTTTCATTATCAATGGTTATATGCTTTGCAAAAATATTACATTTGAAGTTGGTTTTTCCACAAAAAATTCATAAATCTATTAAAAACTTTTCACAATATAGCTTTTTTTTTTTTTTAGCAGAACCAAGGATTGAACTCAGTCCCTTGCACTTGCCAGGCAAGTGCTTATTCTACTGAGCTATCACCCCGGTCCTTACAAAATCTTTTAAAAAATAAAGACATGAGAAAGATAAAAAATAATTTATAGTAAATAATCAAATTGGGTTCTATTGGAAGGGTTTCCCATCACTTGTTTCATAACCATTCTTAGTTTTTAGACTTTGATATTTTAGACTTTGTTAATATTTAAATTACCTATCAAAAAATTATACCAGTTTTCATTCTTTTTTGTTTGGCTGGTTCAGGCTGCGTTAAGGGCCGGTCTGGTAAGGCGTATGTAGCTGGGGATTGCATTTGCACAAGCAGGCACTTAAACAACTGAGCTAACCAGCCGCCCCCCACCCCACCCCAGTTTTCATTCTTGCCACCAGGAGATTCTTTTCCATCTTTCTCCAAAGCTGAGTCTTTGTTAGTTACTTAGCTAATGTTGCAATGGCCCTACCCTGAGAGTCAGAGCCGTTGTGACACTTCCTCCATCTTGCCTTTCCTCTTTCCACTGGGCTGATCTTGTGCTCAGGGGTCAGTGGCCCAATCTCTAGATCTTACTGGTTCCACACCAGAGTACACCACAATATAGCTACTGATCATCTCTCTGCCTATATTATTTTTTCCACCCAAGGAAAGAATAGGCCCAGTCTGATGCTCTTTTCTCTCAGGTTTCTCCAACCTTTCCCAGATAGAATGGACTTCTTCTCATCTATGCTCTAAAAGCTCAAACTGCAGAATAACTCCAAGTGCTATTACCAGGTGTAGTTTGTATGGTTCTCCCTGGATTGACTGACTCTTTTTAGAACAGAAGACAGCCTTGTCACCTTTGACCTATCCAGAGAAGTGTTCACACAGCCTAGGAGCTCAGTACATGTTTAAGGACCTGCAATATTTAATGTTTGCTAAAGTTATAGGCAGTGAGAATGGTATTCCCTTGGCCTTAGGTATTTAGGAATTTTTGTTGGTTCATCTTCACAAGCCTGACAATCTATGGCATCAAGTTCTTCTCATTTCTCCCAAACCCTGCCCCTGACCTTTGTACTGTTTTCTCTTATCTATAAAGAACAAGATAAATGACACCACTTCCTCTGAATGTGAATGATGTGGGCAACCTCAGCTCTGTGTGGGGAAGAGACAGAGGCCTCTTGTTAGGCCAGTGCACCCCTCTTTGGAGTTCTTGCCTGCATCCTCCTCAAAGGCTACCTGCATCTTTCTAAAAGAACTTTACTGACAGCTCCTTTTGTGTCCTGAGGCTTCTATCCACTGTTCCCAGTCAAAGATGCTCCATGTCATTGCTGCATTCAACTCTAGTGACAAAACTGTCTATTTATTGGCTATTGTTGCCTCATAACTCCCCACTCCATTTGTTTAAAAAATCATTTATTATTTCACATCATTTCTTAAGGTTTAGATTGTAGCAGGGGTTTAGGTAGCTGATTCTGACCCAGGGTCTCCCAGAAGGCTGAAGATAAGATGTTGGCTAGACTTGCAATTATCTGAAGGTTTATTGGAGCTATAGTATCTGCTTCCAAGCTGGTTCAATATTATGGGTGTCAGTAAGGGTCACTCAGCTTGATGTCACATAGAATTATCTAGGGCCATTTCAGTGTCTTTAAGACATGACAGCTGCTTTTGACAGTGTGCCTGTGTGGGCACCAGGCCTGGTAAGGCTGGGTGCCTGTGGTAACTGCCCCGTGTGGGGCACTAAAGCACTATTCAGGGCCCCAGTATCCCTGTTTCTCCAAGTGGATGGGAGGGCGTCTGCTACTCACTCAGGGAGGTGGGCTCAGGGCTGTGCAACTACGTGCTTCCTAAGGGTCAGAAAACTACAAGAAAGAAAAAAAATGGATTGCTGTTGACAGCAGAAGCTGAAGGAGAAGAGAAGACTGGGGAACTGAGAGTGCCCAAGGTGTGGGAGCTGTCCCCAAAGTCTCCTGGGCTGGATTCCTGTGAACAGACCTTTGAAGATGAGGTAAAGAATCAGAGGAGTATTAGCTCAAAATCCATCTCTGAAAAAAAAGAGGAAGAAGATCAGATGTTAAAAAAGGAAAGAGAAGAGAGCTTCCAGCTTCCCTGCGCCCGTGGGACTCTCTGGACCAAAACTCAGGCATGACGCGTGAGTGGGACCCTCTAGCGCGCCCTTGGGACCCCTCCACCCTTCTGGATCCCCTGCTACCAAGCCTGCCCAGTGAGTGAGAACTTCTGCTACACTCTCAGGACCCCCAGATCCAGCCCAGCCCAGACCTGGTGAGTGTGTGGGACAGCTTTCACCTTCCCTGCACCCGCAGAACCTCTCCAGACCAAAACTCAGGCACACGTCATGAGTCAGACCCTCTACTGCGCCTTCAGGACCCCTCCGCTCCTCCAGAACACTTGCCCCCAAGCCTGCCAAGTGAGTGAGAACTTCTGCGACACTCTTGGGACCCCTAGATCCAGCCCAAGCCCAGGCCCAGCTAGTGTATGGAACAACTTCTACGCTCCCCTGTGCCCCCTGGTCCAGGGGTACAACAGAGGGGCACAACAGGTTTACTTCCAAGGGCTGCAGCAGGAAGGAGCTGAACACATCAGTTAAACCCAAGCCAGGCATAACTGGATAAACTCAAGCTTAATAGAGCTGTAACCAAATTTCAGTAGGTGCTAAGGTTATAACTGCACCAAAGCTCTACACCAAAGGTCAGAGGTCAGTACTATATGAAATGAGAAAGACAAGGAGCAAAATGCAATCTCAGGCCTTGAGTCTACCCAGAACAAGTGCAGAGGACACTAGCTCAGCTGAAATGTATGAATTAATAGCATCGGAAGTAAAGACACAATAGCAGAAAGGTATAGAGGAACTCAGAGCAGAATCAATTTCTGAAATAAAAGAATCTCTGAATTGATGGCATCTGAAGTAGAGAATCTAATACAGAAACATATGGAAGAAACCTAATCTGAACAAAACTCTGCAATAAAAGAATTAATAACTGCTTCTAAAGAAGACATTGATAAAAAAAAATAGAGGAGATTAGAAAAATGACACATTTCTTGAATGAGCAATACAGGAAGGAAACAGATAGCATGAAGTAGAGTCAAAGAGAATAGAGGAACTTAAAATCTCAACCACAAGCCTGCAAAACCACTTGAGTGAAAGTGAAGACAGGGATTCAGATCTTGAAGATGCTGGTGCAGCTAGTGAAAAGGTAAGAAAGGATCTCTTAAAAACAATGAGGATGCAGGAAAAAAATAATTCATCATCTGCAAGATGATGCCAAGATGAACAATATGAAACTAATAGGTATCAATGAGAAAGAAGGAGTCAATACAAATGATATAAAAAGAATATGGGCAGAAGTAATAGCAGAAAACTTCCCAAATATGAGAAAACAATCTGACATTCAGGTAACTAAAGCATACAAAATATCAAACAACTTCAACCCAATTAAAAACACACCCAGGCATACAGTAGTCAAGATCCCAGAAATCCAGCACAAGAATATACTGAAATTCACTAGAGAAAAGAAGCAGATCACATTCAAAGGAAAATCCATTAGAATTAAGGTCTACTTCTCTTCACAAACCATGAAGGCAAGGAGAGCATGGAGAGAGTTCTTCAAGTCCTTTGTGAAAACAAATTTGACCCAGACTACTATACTGTGCAAAATTCTCTTTCAAGTTTGATGGAGAAGTGAAATACTTCCATGACAAAAAAACAACTAAAGAATTTCATGATTACAAAGCCAAACCTACACAGACTACTGAAAGATGTTCTAGAGAGGTACCAAAATGATCAGAACTCCATGAACAAGAACAGAAGGAACCCACTAAATAGGGCAAACAATTAAACACAGGACAAAAAGGAGCAAACAACAACAGGTAAATATCATGTCAGTTGTAAGTCAACACATTTCAATTATACCCATCAATGTAAATGGACTCAATTCTCCAGTTAAGAGAAATGGACTGGCACCGTGGATTAGGAAGAAAGACTCAACAATATGCTGTATACAAGAAACACACTTAACTCATAAATAAATTCATAGGCTAAAAATCAAAGGATGGAAAACAATACTACATGCCCCAGCACCTCAGAAAAAAGCAGGGGTAGCAATCCTGTTTTCAGACAGTCTCCACTTCAAGAATGATCAAATGAAATAAGGAGGCCACTATACACTGGTTAGGGGAAAAATTCAAGAGGAAGAGGTAACAATAAAAAATATCTATGAACAAAACATGGGACCACCCAACTATATAGGACAAATCTTAATGGACATGAAAAATCTAATATCCAATACCACAATCTTAACAGGAGACCTTAACACCCCCTTATCCCAAAAAGATAGGTCAATCAGACAAAAAATTGGCAAAGAAGTAGCAGAACTGAACCAGAGCTTGGAGCAAATGGGCTTGGTGGACATATACAGAGTGTTCCACCCAACCACAAATGAATACATATTTTTTCAGCTGCACATGGGTCATTTTCTACAATAGACCACACACTAGTCCATAGGTCATGCTTAAGTATATGCAAGAAAACAGAGATTATTCCATGCATATAATCTGACCACAGTGCAATGAAAGTGGAAATAAATGAAAAAAGAAACCAGAACCCCCCCCCAATACATGGAAATTAAACAACAACCTACTCAGCAATCAATGGGTCACAGATGAAATTAAACAAGAAATTCAACAATATCTACAATTTAATGAAAATTCAACCACAACTTATTGGAATTTATTGGATGCGATGAAAAGAGTTCTTTGAGGGAAATTCATAGCTGTAAACCCAAGCATTAGGAAAACAGAATGGGAACAAATAAACACACTAATGATGCACCTCCAGCAGTTAGAAAAGGAAGAGCAAACCAAACCCAGAGCCCAAAGAATGGAAGAAATCATAAAGATTAGAGAATTAATTAATTCAACTGAGATGAAGAAAACAGTTCAAAGAATCAATGAATCAAAAAGCTGGTTCTTGGAAAGACTAAATAAGCTCCTTGCTAACCTCATCAAAAAGAGGAAGAAAAAAATTCAAATACAAGCAATAAGGAATGAAAAGGGTGTAATCACCACAGACCCAGTGGAAATTCAATAGATTATCAATAGCTATTTTGAGAATCTTTACACTCACAGAATAGAAGACACAGATGAAATGGACAGAATCCTAGAAAGGTATAAATTGCCAAAACTGGATCAAGGAGATATAACAAATCTCAATAACCCAATTACAGCCAATGAAATACGCAATGTAATAAAAATCCACCTGATGAAGAAAAGTCCAGGTCCTGAAGGATTCACAGCCGAATTCTACAAGACATTTTCAGAAGATATAATCCATACACTCCACAAACTCTTCAATGAAATTGAAAAAGAAACAGTTTTCCCAAAATTATTCCTGGAGGCAAGTATTGTTCTGATAACAAAACTAGGGAAAGACACAACTAAAAAGAGAACTACAGGCCAATCTCCCTCATGAATATAGATGCAAAAATCCTCAATAAAATCCTAGCAAATAGAATACAGCAAATCATGAAGAAGATCATACACCATGACCAGGTAGGATTCATCCCAGGGATATGCAAGGATAGTTCAATATTCTCAAATTTATAAATGTAATACACTATATCAATAGAGTGAAATCTAAAACCACATGATCATCTCAATTGATGCAGAAAAGGCTTTTGGCAAAGTCCAACAGTCATTCATGTTCAAAGTTCTACAGAAAATTGGAATAGAAGGTCTTTACTTCAATTTGATAAAAGCCATCTATGACAACCCAACAGCTAATATAATTCTAAACCAGGAAAAACTGAAATATTTTACTCTTAGATCTGGTACAAGACAAGGATGTCCTTTATCACTCCTCCTACTCAATATAGTTCTGGAATCATTAGCTAGAGCCATTAGACAAGAGGGAGAAATAAAAGGAATAAGAATAGGTAAAGAAGTTCAATTATCCTTATTTACAGATGACACTATACTTTACTTGGAAGACCATAAAATTCAACCAAGAAGCTACTAAAAAAAATAAAAAAGAAGCTACTAGAATTGATACACAAATTCAGTAGCATAGCAGGATACAAAGGCAGTACTCAAAAGTCAATAGCATTTCTCTACACAGTTAACAAACACACTGAGAGGGAAATTAGAGAAACAATACCTTTTTACAATAGCACCGAGGAAAATGAAATACCCTGGAATTCATCTAACTAGAGATTTCAAAAATCATTTCATGGAAAATTACAGTACTTTTTTTTTTAAATTACAGTACTTTGTAAAAAAGAGATAGTAGAGGATTTCAGAAAATGGGAAGATATTCCCTGCTTCTGGATAGGAAGAACCAACATTGTGAAGAGGCCATACTTCCAAAATTGTTGTACAGATTTAATGCAATCCCTATCAAATTGCCACTAACATACCTCCCAGACCCAGAGAAATCATTCCTAAAATTTAGTTAGAATCAGAAGAGACCTAGAATCCTGGCCAACAAAGACAAGGCAGGAAAAATTACAATGCCTGACTTGCAACTATACTACAAAGCTACTGTGATAAAATCAGCATAAATACTGGCAATGAAATAGACCTGAGGGTCAATGGAATAGATTAGAAGATGCAGAGGCCTCGACAAACATATTCAACCACTTGATCTTCAACAAAGGGGTCAAGCACGCTTACTGGAAGAAAGATAGCTTCTTTAACAAATGGTGCTGGAAAAATTGGCTCTCTAAATGGCAAAAGCTAAAACTTGATCCAGGTCTATTACCATGAACTAAGCTAAAGTCAAAATTTTTAAAAATCTAAATATTAAAACAGAAACACTCAATCTCCTGGAAGAGAAAGTAGGAGGAACTCTTGAAGACATTGGGGTAGGCAAATAATTCATGAACAAAAATCCAATCACATGGTTAATACTGGAAAGAATTAACAACTGGGACCAACTCTTATTGAGAAGTTTTGCATGTCAAAAGAAATTACCAACAAGTGAAAGGACAACCCACAAATTTTGAAAAAATCATAACTAATAAGCACTCAGACAAAGGTCTGCTCTCTAGAATTTATAAAGAACCAAAAAACATAGGGCCCCTAAATTTAAAGACCCAATCCTTGGGCCAGGGAAATGGCACAGTCGAATAAGTGCTTCCCTGGCAAGCACAAGGGCCTGAGTTCAATCCCTGGTTCCACCAAAATAAATGAATAAAAAAAAATACCCAATCTAGAAATGGCCATCTGAGATGAACATACACTTCTCAGAGGATGAAATTAAACAAGCAAATAAATATATGAAAAAATGCTCCACATCAGTAGGCATCTGTGAAATGCAAGTTAAAACAACATTGAGATACTATCTCACCCCAGAAAGAATGGTTATCATAAGGAAATAAACCAACAACAAATATTGGAGAGGGTGTGGGGAAAAGGGAACCCTTCTGCTTTGCTGGAGGGAATGTATACTGGTGCAACCATTATAGAAATCAGTGTGGAGACTCCTTAAGAAGTCAGGACAGGAAATATTATTCAAGCCAGCTATTCCCCTATTGGGAATTTCCTTGGAAGAACTGAAAACATCATATCATAGTGATATATGTGTACCTATGTTTATAGCAGCACAATTTGTGATAGCCAAATCTTGGAAACAACCAAGATCCCCATTACAAGAGGAATGGTTGAAAACGATGTGGTATTTTTATATAATGGAGTATTACTCACCTATAAAGAATGATAAACTTGAAGCCTTCACATGTAAGTGGATGCCACCTGAAGATATACTCATAAGTGAAATAAACCAGACCCATGTGTGTAAATAACATATAGTCTCCCTAGTATAAGAACTGAAAAGAAGAAGTACAAATAGAAAGGTATAGCACAATTAACAGGAAAGCGAGTACTTGAGGATTAGACAACAAGGAGAGGGCAAGGAGAGAAGCTGGAAAGCATGACAAGGATAAAGCCATACATTTATATGCATTAGATGGGCAAGGCAATGATCTCGAGAAACAATACCAGGTTTTTGAAACTAGCAGTTAATGAGTAGGATTCTCACCCTGACTAACTATATACATGCTGATACCTGTGAACCCAAGGAACTGCACTGAAGATAGCAATGTGTAATAGAAGGGTCACGCTTCAAATGCCTGTCATTTTGGTCTTTTAAATACATCTTGTCATGACATACTAATTATTACCATACTGTCTCTCAAGTAAAAGTTTTTTTTCTTTCTTTTTTTTTAATTAAAGAGTAATAAATGAAAAAAGGACCCAAGGAAAAAAAAATGTCACAGGACTGTCCTGTTACAATGTTGTATGTGGTGAGATTTCTAAATTTCTCTGTAAAAATATGGAAGTGTTTATTCCTATTTTTAAAATTTTTTTCTTCATATTCTGTAGGGACTTAATGTTTAACATATCAATACTTGATGGAAAATACCTGTTCCATGTTATGCCTATGATAATTTATACTTAGACAGATAGGGCAAACTCAACTGCATATGCTGCATGGTAATAATCAGCTTCTCTTCTGGAGGGTTAACAACCTGTGTTTGCAGATCAAAAATTAGAGAAAAGGAAGGGCTGCAAGGTCAGCCAATATTTTGGCTGTAGCCTTTCAAAGTCAGTGAAGACTCAGGACATAGAAGTAACTGAACTGTAACATCATGTGACTCAGTTGCATCCCAAATTTTCTGATCAAAGAGATTATAGGGCCACAGAAGAATGTGATCAATGATGTATAGTGTGCCTAACGAGAGTCACCTGGAGAGAAAACTTTTTCTCAGGCTTTCACAGAAAGCAAATTGGTCAAGCAATGACTGTGACTCATCCACATGACTGACACAGACAAAGGATCTACAAAGTGCAGTACAGGGTTACTGGATAAATCCTGAAGGTATGTTACTGATCTTATCAGACACAAAAGTTACATTTTTTGTTATATAGGTCTTGTTTTATCTTGGTCTTACCCATCCAGCAGAAAAGTATAAAAGCGAGGTATATAAAGTGAATCCATATTAATATGCTGAGCTGTGAAAGGTTCAAGTCAACAACTTCTGCAGATAACCCACTACTACTCTGGACTGTGTTGGACTCTTTTGCTGAATTCATACACCTATAGTATTTAGATGCGAATGGAATACCCATTTCTGAGAGGACTAAAAAAAAGGCAGGATACAAAGAAGGACCGTTTTGTATCTGTATATGCAGAATAGTTAGGATAGATATACAACTATGTTTGCTTAATTCAGTGAGAACAAAGATTTGTACTAATAGTGTTTGGACAGGATATCCTGTCTGCATCTTGTACTATGGATAACCACTAAGAAGATAACAATATACAATGCATTAATGATTGAAACTGTCCTATTAATCAGTTTTGAAACTGTCTTGTTGTTATTTGTTTCTCAATATTAAATATATATATATATATAGCTTCCCCCCCCAAAAAAAAAGAGAAGAAAAAAATAAACCTCTAAAGAAAGCACAGAAAGTGTTCTATGACAACTTTTGAGACTCTTCCACAAAAAGGAAGGGCTGGCAAGATAGCTCAGCAGGCTAAGTGCCTGCTTAGGCAAGCACAAGGATTGAGTTCAGACCTTGGCCCCACATGCTGTGTAGGCTCTGAGCCTGCCCTGGGCATGCCGGCACTGCCCTGGGCACATTGAGTCCAGGCATGGTGGCGCACACCTATAATCCCAGCACTGGGGAGGCTGAGAACAGGAGGATCACTATGAGTCTGAGCTGTGCAGTGAGGTCCTGTACCAAATGCATAATAAAAATAAATAAATAAACGAAAAAAGCTGAAAAGAAAGAGAAGGGAAAGAAACACAAAACAAAACCTGGAATAAAGGAATAAAATTCTCAATGACACAAACTGTAAAATTTCAGAAAAGAAATTGCCAGAAACTATCTAGATTGAACAGTGCAAGACCGTAGACTCTGGGGAGATAGGTCAGTAGAATAAGCTCTTGCCTGTCAAGCACAAGGGCCTGAGTTCAATCCCTGGTTCTACAAAAAAAAAAAAAAAAAAAAAAAAAAAAGGCTCCATGGCTTTAATAGGTAGAGAAACATTGGTACTGCACATCTTTCAAGATGAGAGAAGCCTTTGAATTATGGCCATGCCCTGCTACCAAGTGAAGGTGCCTTAATGTCAGAGTATGGAAACCTGGGAAACAATTCCCGTTGAGGTGAAATTGAGTCAACAAGTGATGTGTTCATCTTATTTGAATGCTCAGGCTATGTATGGGTGGTATCGGCCATTGCTGAATGGGGGCTGTTGTGCTGCATAAGATCAGATGTACAGCTCTGATGAGGAGAGAACTCTTTCAATGTTCAACCAAAAAGAGACACAAAGCAGAGAGACTAGGATTCTAGCCAGTTTCTGATAGATGGTTTGCAGAAAGACAGAGGGGAAAAATCACAAATAAAGATGTTTTTGTTACACAGCAGGAATTTTTACAACAAAAGTTTTATATAGCTACAGTATGATTTAGTAGTATAAGTCTTTGCATTTGTACTGTTGGCAAGTTCCTCAGAAAAGGTTGTTTTCTGAGATATCCAGCATTTTTTTGTTTTTTTCTAAAGAAATGGTTTAAAAAATGGAAGTATTACAAAAGTAAAATTAGTAAAAGGGGAGCCTGTCATTGCAATTCCTGATTGTATGGGGACCTCAAAGAAATGTTTTTGGTACTCCTTTGTAGTTTTGTGTATATACATAGAAGTATTTTACAAAATAAAATACTCTTAATTGAAGAAGACGTAGGGTTTATACATAAAACAATGTAGAAAAGATGAAAATCTGGGGTGCTAGAATCTTCCAAAGAGTAGCCTAGGACCCATCTAGACTATCAAAAGAGAGGAAAAACTAAGAAGGCACAAGGGAAGAGGTAGTGGCAGAGATGGGGAATACTAGATTAGATCAGGAGGTACTGCATGGTCAGGAGAGTTAACGAGGAGACTGGTGTCTCAGGACAATATACAGTCTGCTCCCTTAAGGTCTGTGTTAAGGCCTTTATTTTCATTTAGTGATATCTGCCTGATAACTCAGTACCTCAAGTCACATTGAGTTATCCCCTGCTCAGGCCTCTGAGGTAAACCCCACAGAGCTAATGATGAGAATATAAATGTGCATCACTGTCCCTAAGTTGGACATGACACACTTTCTGTTTATCAGTTGTTGACATTTGGGTATTTTGCCTTTTTAGTGACTGTAGATGCTGCTTATTAGAGTATTTATCCACATGTGGATAAATTTTCTTTTCCCTGTATACTGAGGAGCAGAATTGTCAAGTCACATAACTTCATGTTTGAGGGATTGCCTGACAGCTTCTGATTTATTTATACATATGTCATTTGGGTGGAAGCCATCCTGCTGCATTGTGGTTTTGATTTTGAATTTCCCGAATGACTAATGATGCTAAGCATTAGAGCTTTATAGTTTTAGCTCATACATGAAGGAGGATGATTCATTTTCTGTTACATTTTGTGTGTGGTTTTAGGAAAGGGTCTAACTTTATTCTTTTGTATATAGATATTCAGATATCTCAAAACTATTGAAAAAATTTTTTTCTTTATTGATTGTGTTGACATCTGTGTTAAAAATCAACTGATCATAGCTTTAAATAAGGATTTGTTTCTGGGTTTCCACTTCTATTTCAATCATATAGGTAATGCCACACTGTCTTGCTTACTATAGAATTGTTTAAAATTGGGAAGTATGAATTCTCGTTCTTTTTTAGGATTGGCTTGACTCTTCTCTTTCTTTAGATTTTTCAGAGGAGTTAGGGACCACCTTGTCATTTTCTGCAAAGAAAAACAGCTGAGACTTTCATATGGACTACATTGAATTCTTATGATTTGTTAGCTTTGGAAACAGTTTCATCTTAACAAAATTAAATTTCTGATCTATGAACACATACTGTTTATCTAATTATTTAAATCTTTTGTGGTTTTCAGTTAGTCTTTTACTTCTTTCATTAAATTTATTCACAAGTGTTTTATTCTTTCTGGTGCTGTTTTATAGTCATTGTTTCCTTAATTTCATTTATGAAATGTCTATTGCAATTGTATAGAAATAAAATGATATTTGCATATAATCTTGAACAGACTTACTAGTTCAAATAGGATTTGAGGGATTAGTTTTTATAATCATCTTTGGAGTGTTCAACATATTAAAATGTAGTAAAGTTATTTATAAGGTAGAACTTGCTTTCACCACTTTGCACTTGTTTTCAATAACACACAGATCTCTTTTAAATCAGCTTGGTACATGATACAGATTGATCTTGAAGTTTTTAACAAATTGAAATGGGAATTTCTAAATACAGCAGTGTCTGCTTAGGCACTAAGTATCTGTAAGGCAAAACAAGGCATCTGACAGAATTGTGTCAGCATGAACAAATCAGATTTAAAACAACCTGAAAAGCTTTCCATACACCTTCTGGAAAATCTTCAAATTACTATCTCAAGATACTACACTGTTAAAAGGGAAAAAAAGAGGCCATGAATTCTGTTGCAAGAACTCATCTGCAGACTTCATACAGTTTTGTTGCTAGAGAAGTGCCCAAGATTACAGAAACTTCCCAGAATTTCCACAAAATTTCCTACAGGTGTTGACATTAATGTGTGGTGACTCCCAGTAAGTGATGATTGCACCACTGCACTTCACCTGTGCCAGCTTGTGAGGATGGAAATTCTGTGCATTTTCGGATGAATCTTACAGCACTCACTAAAAACTAACAGCCAATGACACTGTAATATATTTTGTAAAGTAACTAAAACACTGTTATTAATGGAAACACAAAATTGTGAGGTGAGTCTATTCTTTTAAAAAAAATCATTGAAGCCAGAGATTTAAACAACTAAAGCACTTGAAAACAGTAGGTGTATGTGTAAAGTGCAAGTAAAATATACTTCAGCTCTGTGACAGTACCAGCAAGTGGCAAAGAAACAGTAACTCTTCTTTTTTTTTGCATAAATGAATACATTTTATTTTTAAAGTCATTTAATTTGAAATGCTTAATATAAAGCAAGTATTTCTTGGTACATTCTGTTTGTTAATCATATAGATAAAATTAAGAGAACCGTTTTCCATGGTATAAAGTAGCATCATTTCTCTAGCTCATTTTATAGCAAAAGAAACCAGTAACAAATGAAGAGACACAAAATGGGATATAAGTTTTACCAGATTGTCTTCAGAAAAAGAACTAATATGTAGAAATATAGAAAGAACTCAAACTGATCACCTAAATTTAAAGCCCCAATCAAAAAAGGGGGCATCTGAAATGAATCAACACCTCTCATATGAAGATGTACAAACATCAAATAAATATATGAAAAGAATGTTCAGCATCACTGGTCACTCAAGAATTGCAAGATAAGACAACACCAAGACTCCATTTCAATCCAGAAGGAAGTGCTGAATAACAAATGCTGGTGAGGACATGGGGGAAAAAGGGACCCTCCTCCACAGCTGGTAGCAGTGTAAACTGGCACAACTACCCATGGAGATTAGTACAGAGATTCTTCAAAAAATTGAAACTAGAGGCTCCATTTTTACCCAGAAATTCCCTTTCTAAGTATCTTTCCCAAAATGGTAAGCATCATACCACAGTGATATATGCATACCCATGTTTATACCAGAAGTTTATAATAGTCAAATCTTGGTAATACCCCAGAAGCCCATCAAAAGATGACTGGATAAAGAAACTGTGCTACTGATATACAATGGAATACTACTTTCATAAAGAAGAATAAATTTGAATCATTTTTATGTAAATGGATGTACCTCAAGATCATAATCTTAATAAGTGAAATAAATCAGATGCACATATTTAAATATTGCATTGTTCCTCTTTTTAAGAAACCAAAAGAGCAAACAAGGAACTTAACAGACAACTTGTTTGAATGGGAAAGGGAGTAGAGGGAGGGAAAGAAGAAAATGGACAAAAAAGAAAATCAAAGGAAAAAAATGAAAACAATCTTCTATAAATGGGGAGGGGAAGAAGGCTTGAAGAGAAGTAAGGGAACTGGAGAAAAAAGATTTAAAATGTGTCATGTACAAGTTCCCCATGATGAATGGGATGATTATACATGACAGATAGGTACTAATTTTTAAAAATGGAAAAAAAATAGCAGAAGAACAAAAAAATCATTCATGGACTGGTATCAGATTTTACTTTTAAAATTCAGACAAGGACTCATAAATCTAACCTGAGAAACACTTAGGCATATACAACCTCTACAATAGTACTCAGGTACTATTTATAGTGACGAAGTGCATTTTAGCCTTGCTTATAATTTGGGCTTCTGGTTCTGTTAGAACTTAAATTTACTGTTCCTATATTAAGAGGTTACAATCCAGGTTTAATCTTCTATTTATGTATCTCAGTACTGTCACGGTATATAAAGACAAGATTTGCAAGCCAAAAGTAAGCATCATCTCCAAGATAGAAATAAATTAGGCCAGTTCCTTGAGCATGAACTCCTTTATGTCTGTGGCAGCAGCCCACCTTCAAGTCTTGGTGCTATAGGTAGAATCTCCCTCCAACATTAAAAAATGTTAAATATGTAACCTTCTGTTCACCAGTAACAGAAAGTGAACTTTCTACATACAAAGTGTTATGGTCAGTTTATTAAGTTCAGTGATGAAATTATCAGAAGAATATTCTCCTGAAAATTATTTTTTCTTACCAAAAAGAAGAAAAAGAGGAAAATGAAAGCTCAGCTGGAGAAATCCATCTCTCCTGCGTCTGCAGGGTTGGAGTCTGGATCATCTTCAATGTCTTCCAACTCGAAGTCATCCATTTCCTGGAACAAAGACTCATCTACTTCCACCTTGTTTCCAGTTTCAAGGATGACTCAGTGACGGGTCACATCAATATCGCATTGCTCCTAACCTTCTCTGAAGAAATAATCCAAAAGAAAGCACCCTCCAAGAACTGGACAACAGGTATGTCAAGATTATGATTTGTTTCAAGTAGCTGTTTGCCATTTAGTTTATGTTTTCTTGCTTATTCTTCATTTATCTGTTTCTTTTTAATTTCCAGGAGTTCTGCCTCAAACTTAGCTTTTTTTTTTTCTTTTTTGAGCTCAGCTTGCCCTGAGACAGGACTGGTACTGCAGGTGGTGTCAGGGATCGAAATGCTGTTCCCAACACCTACCTAAGCTTGCCTAAGCAGGTGCTTTAGACCACTGAGCTAGCTTGCCAGCCCCCAAACTTAGCTTTCTATCATAAGAAATTCTCAATTGTAAAAGGGGTGCCAAGGAATAACTGCTTCTCTGACTCTTCTGCTTTTCTTAGTTTCTTTTTTGCCTATCTTCTTGTTTTTATCTGATCTACTATTTCATTTAATCGCTAGACTAAAGGTCATGACCACACCAAGATTTTCCTCAGCCTGTGATGCTAATAATTGTAAAATGCTTGTGACATCATTATCTTCTAGATTTTCCTGAGAGAATAAAGAAGAGCTTCATCTGGGTATTTTTCACTGTATGTAAACATGAGGGCAGTCTGGACAACTTCACCTTTTTCTCCAGCTTTAGATGTCACAGCATGCCGAAGCTGGGTGGATTTTCTAAGAACACTGTGAAGGGGTAGACAGACTCCAGGGCCTCCAGCTCGTTTTGATGTTCCTCACTGTAGTCTGTCATTGCAGTCCTGGCTGCTGCCTATGGATCACGCACACACTCAGGCAGTGTGCTACTACTGAGTCCCAAGGCCTCTGGCCAGCTCTTCATTTTGAGAAGCTTTTTTTTTTCTTCTGGTACTGGGGTTTGAACTCAGGACCTTGTACTTGTCAGGTGAGCACTTATTCTACTGAGCTATCTCCCCAGCCATTATTTTGAGAACCTTTAATATAATCACCTAAACACAAGGACTTTCTGTTTATGAAATGAATGAAAGCAATGTGTCATTTCCTACTGTAAACTGAAAACCAACTGCTAAACTCAGCTACTATAGGATAAAGGATGGAGGACATAGAAAAAAAGCCCCTCTAGTTTATTTATTTATTTGTTTGTTTGTTTATTTATTTATTTTGGGACCTGCTCAGCCTGCCCTGAGGGCAGGGCTGGCATGGCAAGTGGTGTCATCCCCTGTGCCTGCCTGTTTGCCTAAGCAGGTGCTTTAGACTGCTAAGCTGTCTTGCCTACCCCTAAAAGCCTATTTTAAACTAATTAAGGGATCTGAACTAATTCAATGTGTCAAAGACAAGGGAGGAGTAACCATTCTAAAACTAAGAAAACTAGGGCTTTATGAAAAATGATAGAAATAAAAATACGCCTGTTATTCTATGGAAGTTGAAATCAAAAAGGAAGGAAAGAGAAAGTTAAAAAGGACAAAAAAAAAAAAAAAAGGACAAAACACAGTCTATTCAGGGTAATTATTAAAAATCTACAGAAACCAGATCAAAAACTCTGGGGCTTTTTGCTTTTGCTTTTTGGAGAAAGGATTTCATTTTATAGTTCAGGCTGGCCTTGAACTCACAGAGATCCTTCTGCCTCAGCATCTCAAGTGCTGGAGTTTCACACATGCATCACCACACCTGATTTAAAACCCATAGGTTTTGTGAAATTACACTAGTCACAAAACTTAAAATGACTGTCTCATTTAAAGAATAAATGGTAGTACACTTAGTAGCTTATTCCTTTCTGCAGGTAGACACTGCAGAGGAAGCATTGTCAGTCTCTCTTCTGACTGCCATCATGTCTAAGTCAGAGTCCCCCAAAGAGCCCAGACAGCTATGGAAGCTCTTCACTGGAGGGCTGAGCTTTGAAACAACTGATGAGAGTCTGAGGAGCCATTCTGAGTGATGGGGAACACTCAAAGACTGCGTGGTAATGAGAGACCCCCAAACACCAAGCATACCAGGGGCTTTGGGTTTGTCACTTATGCCACTGTGGAGGAGGCAGATGCAGCCATGAATGCAAGGCCACATAAAGTGGATAGAAGAGTTGTAGAACACCAGAGTGAGCTGTCTCAAGAAAAGATTCTCAAAGACCAGGTGCCACTTAACTGTGAAGAAGATCTTTGTTGGTGACATTAAAGAAGATGCTGAAGAATATCACCTATGAGATTATTTTGAACAATATGGAAAAATTAAAGTGATTAAAATTATCACCAACTGAGGCAGTGGAAAAAGAGGGGCTTTGCTTTTGTAACCTTTAATGACCATGATTCTGAGGGTAAGATTGTCATTCAGAAATACCACACTGTGAACGGCCACAACTGTGAAGTGAGGAAAGCCCTGTCCAAGCAAGAGATGGCTAGTGCTTCATGTAGCCAAAGAGGTCGAAGTGGCTCCGGAAATTTTGGTGGTGGCCATGGAGGTGGTTTTGGTTGCACAGGAAACTTCAGTGGCAGCCGTGGTGGGGGTGGATATGGTGGCAGTGGAGATGGCTACAATGGATTTGGTAATGATGGAAGCAATTATGGAGGTGGTGGAAGCTATAATGAATTTGACAATTACAAAAGTCAGTCTTCAAATTTTGGACCCGTGCAGGGAGGAAACTTTGGAGGCAGAAGCCATATGGTGGTGGAGGCCAATATTTTACCAAACCACGAAATCAAGGTGGCTATGGTGGCTCCAGCAGCAGCAGTAGCTATGACAGTGGCAGAAGATTTTAAACACTTCCAGGAAACAAAGCCTAGCAGGAGAGGAGAGCCAGAGAAGAGACAGGGAAGCTACAGATTACAACAGATTTGTGAACTCAGCCAAGCACAGTGGTGGCAGGGCCTAGCTGCTACGAAGAAGACATGTTTTAGACAATACTCATACGTATGGGCAAAAGACTCAAGGGCTATATTTGTCACTAATTGTATAACTGGCTAGTTTGGTTTCTGTTCTGTGGAAAGTATAAAGCATTCAACAATGGGTTTTAATGTAGACCTTTTTTTGAATACATGCTGTTGGTTGCTAAATGTAATTCTCTGATCATGACACTGAATAAATGTCTCTGTTTTTCAGAAAAAGAATAAATGATCCTAAAACGTATGTCCTTATAGCCTCAAAAAATTATTTTCTAGGAAAGATTGGGAAAAAACTTTTAAAGGTACCAAAGTGTTAGGATACATTTTTGAGTAAAAAGATAAAGATACCTAATTTAACTCTTTTCAACAGCCCTAAGAAAAATGTTGGGAGGTTCAAAATATAAAGGCTTTCAACTTTGTAGCTTAACTTTCTCAGCTATGAAAAGAGATATTTTTAATTAAATATTAACAGTATATCTAGAAGCATATTTACTACTCATCACTTCCACAGTATTTCCTCAAAACATTTACCTTCCTTAGCATAAAAGAATAAATCATAAACATTTTCAGCTACAGCCTACCTTTTAGTCTATCTTTTAAGGCAATTTTTGGTTGTTGGTGTTTGTTTTGTTTCTAAGTGTATTTGGTACAGGGTCTTACTACACAGCTTGTATTCATAATGATCTTCCTGTTTTAAGTCTCCCCGGTGCTGAGATTACAGGTATGTGCCACCACACCCAGACTTGGACTCAGTGTGCCCAGGGGTGAGGCCAGCATGGCGTGTAGTACCAGGGATCTAACCCCGGTCCCTGTTAGCTGAGCTATCTCACTGTCCCTAAGGCACCATTCTTTACATTCTCAATGATATATCATTATTATTGTTAAGTATGAACAATAACCTGTTAGACATTAATGGTTTGTATCCTTTCCATTCATTTCTTTAAGTCTCCATGTGGCACCTTGTTTCTAATGTTGAAAAAATAACACTGAACACAAAATTTTATTTCAAGGATATGGTTTTGTACTACTAAATAGATTAATTCCACTTCAGAAATGCTACCCGACTGATGCTAATTTGGCATGCTTCTCGATTCTGGCCACTAAGTAATATCTCGAGTTAGGATGAAAATAATGCTACTTTCAGGCTTTATGATGACTAAATTTAATCTGCCAAGAGTCAGAGGTTGTCTGCACAGGGTAACATTTCCCATCACTTACAGAAAGTTATATTTGGCATGTCAAGAAAAGAAACATAATCTTGCAGTAGTAGACATTTTAAATAATGTAAGACAGTCCTAAGGATCATATAGAATATTTTATAAAAATTGAGCAAAATGGCTTAACTGATTCTTATTTAGGGATGATGCTTCAAATCCTATTTATCCTTCATGAATTTAAAGATCTTCCATGTGGGACTTCTTGAAAGATAGTATTTTGGTTTCACTGAATTATACAGTTGAATGACCAGTCCTTGATAATTTAATATATTCATTTACAGAATATGGTAATTTCGCTCTTTAGATTTGCACAATTTATAGAGAAAGAAAATTACAGCCTGCATATCCAAAATAAGGATAGATTCCCCAATGAAACTGTCTGCATCAAAGATAGACTTCTGCACAGGACCTTCTGCCGCACTTGTGGTAACTGTGGTGAAAAAGGGGAAAGTGGAGTTGTAGTTTTAGGTACTGCACTCCTTGGCACTGGGGCAATTCAGTAGGCATAAGACACAAGGCAGTGTTGTTCACCATGCTATAATTACAACCCAAGTCCTGCCGAATAATCAGAACAGTAGCTCCTATTTGCTTCTTTACATACTAACCAATAGCAAGCAGCATTAGCAACACTTGAAACAGGAAGAACAGCTTTTGTGGTGCTCTCAGGTCTCTAGTGCTGGGGAGGTGGTCAGTGGAGTGGACATCACAGTCACGGGGACTGTCTTTTTTCATACAAAATTTAATACAATTTTCATTTTTCCTCTCTCTTTTTTTTACTTTTGCTTTGTGTTTTTCATTTTAGAAAAGGGAAGGAGGGAAAGGAAGAGCAATAAAATCAGAGAAAAATGTCAAACAGAGAACCATAATTCTTGTCAAGACAGTATAAATTCTGGGTGAATTTTTTTTTCCAGTTCTCAATACCAATAAAGATTTCTGCAGGGGCCAGGGAGATGGCTCAGTAGAATAAGCACTTCCCTGGCAAGCGCAAGGGCCTAAGTTTGATCCCCGGTTCCACAAAAAAAAAAAAAAAAAAAAAGATTTCTGCAAAAACCGCAACCATTGGAACACTCATCTTCCAGTTTGACTTGCCTCCTTCCTCTTTGCTGTCACTTGTCACTTTTCAATGGAGGATAAAAGGGTGTATTCTGTCCTTGTGAAGGGTAAGCGCTAACAGTGAGAGAGCTCTTCTGGTGCTTGTATGGTGGCAAGGAATCTTCACAAACATCCAAGTACTAGTGCATTGTTAAGACTCAAATTTGCTTCTCTCAACATAAATACTATGGAATCCATAAAGTGATTCTGCAAAAATCCTTTTCCCTTTCCTTTCCCCTTCTCTTAAATTAAGCATCTTTTCTTTTTCCCTCCATTAGACACATGCTGATGGGTCTGCCCCACTGGAGAAGGCAGTTCCTTACAGTACCACAGCTGGGATGTGTGCTAGGCCACCCTGAAGCTGTGCCTGGTGTCAGAGGGGGCCAAAGCTGAAGGGTGCACAGAGGTGCAGCAACCCAAGTCCTGCACCCCCCAAGTTATTTAGTGTCATGTACAGTGTGGAGCACAATGCAGCCTCTCTCTACAGTGGAATGAAAGCTCCATAGATTGTGCTGTCCGCCTGGTATACAGTGGCAGCAAGAGTGGCTGCTGCTTTTGGAAAACAAATGGAGCCTTAGGACGGGTGGGGATCTTAGGACTGCTTCAGGCACTTTTGTGGGGACCTGATGTGTATCAGTCAGGATTTTACTAAAGGAATATATATAACACAAGGTGTATAAATGTATAAGAAATTACAAGATTGGTTTATGACAGTCAGCCACAGATGAGGAAGCAAGCAGAGTGTATCTGCACATGGGGGACTGAAGGATTCAGTCCAAGCTCTGGAGCTCCTTACAGTGTTCCTTGCATGTCTGTATGAGGAGGACAATGGGTCTGTGACAGATGGCTGATGAGTCTATGAAGGAAGACTACACCAGAGAGAGTCTGTGCTAGAAGCCAGGAGACGACGTCTAAGCTGACTGCAAAAACTAGAGCTCCCTTGAGGAAGTGGACTGTTCCATCTTTTCTCAGTTTCCTTTTATTATTATCCTTTTAAGTGAGTCACTCTAGGGTAGAGCCTCCATGCCCTAGGGGGGCCTTCACCTCCTAGGCTGTGGAACTAATGAGCCAACTTAGTTAAGCCTTTAATTTCCCAAGTTGGCACAATGTAGCAACCACTATACCAGGAAAGGGCACTGTACAGAAGCCAGAGAGCAGTAGGCTTTGGTCACCATGTGCAGTGACATCACCATGGACTCCCACCCGAGGTCTCCAGGTCATCCAAGGTATGATAATTGATGAAATCCACTGCAGCAGTTTTGAGCTGGTTCTTGCTGTGGAGGTTAGTCAGGATAAGGATTCTCTGGGCATTCTCCACGAGAGTTGCTGCAGAAGGCGCAGAAGGTGTCCTCACCGGGACCTTCAGACACTTCCTTGCACGTGCACAACAGCAGCCTCAGCATATCACTCTGTTTTCTCCAGGTTTGCCGTCTTTCCCGTGTAAATGAACCACATCATTTCCCTAAAAAAACTTCAGGCTGCAAATCACTGATTTCAGCTCGATTCTTTTTGCTCTCCTCCAGTTCATGTTCAAACATGGCACTAGGAACTGGAGAATGAGCTGCTAAGATCACTCTGTGTGCCTGGAACTCCTGGCCAGCAACACGCAAGCAGCAGTCTGAATTCTCCCACAGCCTCCGGGCTCACCCGCCAACCGCACTCAGGAACCGTCACCAGGTTCGTGGGACTCAACAGAACCTTCTATCACACTCACCTCGTGGAAGAGGATAAGTTTTCATCAGGAAGAAGCCTGCTGGCTTCATCTTGAACAATAAACCTCTACGGATGAATTTTTTGAGTCCCTGGTCTTTGCCTTGAACAAACATAAGCTCGTTGAATTGGCGTTCAGAATAGAGAATTTGAATCTTGCCCGAATTTCTTTCTTTGCACAGCTGCTCAGTAACAGGTACAGGGGCAGGTCATCTTTGCTGTCTTCCTTGAGCCCCTTCGAGTTTACTCCCAAGCACCATTTCAGTTTATCACTGGCCCTTGACAAAAGGCTGAACTTGTAATGACTTCACCCATTTCCTCTTAGCAAAGCTAGAGTTACTGTGGTCCACACGTAGGAGGATTTCACTACTTTGATCCAGCTTGTAGCACCAGCTCCCAGCTACAGGACCACTCACATTTCTGTCGGAGGTGGAGGACTAGGAACTCTTGACATTTGCCAGTTTGAAAGTTAAGCAAGATTTCCAAAGTCACAGGGCAGAGATTTCCGTGAGCATACCCCTCCCCCTGTGTTGGCCTCATACTGTCCCCAGTATCTGGAACCTGCAGGACCTCTGATAGACGAATACACACTTGGAGCGCTCTCTCCCTCCCTCCCTCCCTCCCTCCCTCCTTTGTCTCTTGCTCTTTCCTTTCTGCCACGTGCCATAAACCAGACAGGGAAGTGGAACCCACTGCAGGGGCCTCCAATAACTGGCCCTGTGGTGGGGTCTCTAATAAGTTACTACTCTATCTTTTATTCTCCATACATCTTCAATCTTTTTCTTTCCTCACCACTATTATCTTCATTAAATATTTTGTTCAGCATCACTTTAGTTTCCTTATCCTTTAAAAATTATTTAGTTTGTTAGTGGGTGTCTCTTGGGAATTACGCTTAATAATTTAAAACAATTTAGATTAGATTAAACAAATTTAATTTTAATAGTATACAAAAGCTTTGCTCCAACATAGTTCTATTTTCTGTACCATTTGTGATATAGTTATCATACAAATGGGGGGGGGCGGCCAAATAGCTCAGCGGATTAAAGCACCTGCAAGCAGGCACAGGGACTGGGGGTTCAATACCTGGGCCTGTGCTGCTGGCCCCGCCCCAGGGGCCCACTGTGGCAGCAATTAGGACTGGGCGTGGTGATGGCACCCACCTGTAATCCCAGCTTTTGCGAGGCTCTAAACAGGTAGATTACTATGAGTTTGATCTAATAGTAAGACCCTGAACACCCTGTAGACTCTTCCCTAAAATACAAAAAAAGTCATACAAAGTATATTTTTATAGTTTATAAACACAGAATGATTACCAGTGCAACTGTCTTTTATCTTTTTAATTTTTATTTTATTTTTGATGCAGGAATTCACTACCCAGTTTTGACTTGTAGTGATCCTCCTGTCTCAGCCTTCTTAGTGTGTGGAACTACACACAGAGTTCTGGGTCCGGCATAGCATGTGGTACTGGGGATTGAACTTGGGATCTTGGCTTGCCAGGAAGGTGCTTATGCCACCAAGCTATCTCCCCAGCCTATGCAACTATCTTTTGAAGCAGGTAAAAAAAGAACAGAGTTATGAACAAAAGTACTGTCCTTGCCAGTCCAGCCAGCCCCTGTCCCTAGGGCTCTTGACCTCATGAGAAGCCTTGTACAGTAAGTGCCACTGAAGCACAGAAGGGGCAGGCAGTCTTTGTGGGTGAGGCCTCCTGGTCCTGCTGGCCCCTGGCCCTCTTGTGTTACAACCCAGGTCCTAATGTCTGGAACCTGTATGTCAGGTTGCATAAAGAGTGGTGTTCTAGGGCTGGGGAGATAGTGCAGCAGCATAAGTGCCTGCCTGGCAAGCGCAAGGTCCTGAGTTCAATGCCTGGTGCTAAAAAAAAAAAAAAAAAAGTGGAGTTCTGGGTGTAGATTGGTGATTTTCTGGGTCATTCAGGTGGGCTCAGTGTCATCACAGGCAGGCAGAAGAGAGAGAGCCAGGTAGTACCATAAGGACTCAGACTGATGATTTGGCCTGTAGGATAGAGATATGAGTCAAAAATATGAGCAGGAAGAAACACATTGTTCCAGAAGACATAAGAGGCCAGGGGACACACATTTTCCAGTAGAGCACACAGCTCTGGAAAGGAATGCATATTGATTTTATCCCTGTGAAGGCTTTTTACTTTGGATTTCCAGAAAAATGAGAGAATAAGTTTACAGCCGTTTGTGGTCACAATGTAGTAAGACTTCACCTCCAAACCCCAAACAAAGAAGCTTCATCTTGCGCCACACTTCCTGCCCCCCAAGAGCACCCCACTTCCTCACCCCAGTGCTGAGAGTGAGTGCCAGATGGCAGTGGAAAGAAATCACTCATCAGGGTAGCTGGGCGGTGTTCACTGAGACCAGCGGATATAGGTGAAATATAGGGGTGGATACACATAACTGTTCCCTAGGACCCTTCTTGACTTTAATCCTGCTTTGGCTGTTTCAGTTAATAACCTGCCAAGCCAGTAGCCTTGCACAGGAGAGACAGACAGCTTCAGTGGTGGCGCAGCCTGCAAGCCAGCCACTAACTGTAAGTAACCCTTACTAAACTTGGTTATTCACTAAGCTGGACTGGTTAGAATTTTTCTCTGGGTCATTGCCCTCCACCCCCATGGGGAGGCAGATTATTTAGGCATCTTAAATAAGAAAGCAAATGCAATGAGACAAATTTTTGTATTTTGATTTTCTTTTCTTTTTGGCAGAACTGGGGATTGAACTCAGGCCCTTGCACTTGCCTGGCAAGTGCTTATTCTTCTGAGCCATCTCCCCAGACTCCTTGTATTTTAATTTTCTAACTCACAACTTTACTACATTTGGTTATTAGTACTAACAGTTTTTTGAGGAGTACTTAGGATTATGTATAGAAAAAATCGTGTTCGCAGGCAATGACAGTTTGCCTTCCTTTCTAGCTTGTGTGCCTCTTGATTGTTTCTCCTACCTAAGTTACTCTGGCTGAGTCTATGTATAATGCTGAATAGAAGCAGTAAGAATGGGAAACTGTTTTGTGGCAGATCTTAGAAGAAAAAGTCTCAGCTTTTCTCTGTTCAGTATGATGTTGGCTGTGGGCTTATTCCATATAGTGTAGTGTCTTGTGCAATATTCTATCTATACCTAATTAGCTGATAAGCCCCCCCATTTTTTTTTTTTTTTTGTAGTACTTGGGATCAAACCCAGGGTCTTGTGCATGTTAGGCAAGCACTCTAGCACCAAGGTACACCACAGCCCTGCTGAGAGTTTTATGGTGGAGTAAGGTTGAATTTTGTCAATGCTTTTTTTTTTTTTTTTTTTTTTTTGCATTTGTTGGGTGATAATGTGGCTTTGTCCTTCACTCTTCAAATGCAAAGTGTAAAGTGTATTTACTTGTGAATATTGAGCCCTCCTTGTATTCCTGGGATGAATTCCACTTGACTGTAGTGAATAACACTCATTATGTTATCGAGTTTGGTTTTAGTATTTTGGTGTTGATCTCTGTTCTTCAGAGACGATTACTTACAGTTTTCTTCTTCTTTCCTTCCTCTTTCATTTTTACTTGGTTTTGGTATCAGGTTAATGTTAGATTTGTAGAATGCATTTGGAAATATTTCTTCTTCTTCTGGTTGTTGGAATAGTTGGAAAACATTTCATTAATTCTTAAATGCTTGGTAGAATTCAGCAATGAAGCCAGAAAATTCTGCACTGCTTAAAGTAGGAGACTTTTTTTTTAAGGGTTTTCATTATTTATTTATTTAGGTACAGGGTCTCACTCCATAGCTTGGACTTACAGTGATCTTCCGGTCTCAGCCTCCCCAGCACTGGGATTGCAGGAGTGTGCCACCATGCCAAGTTTTGGTGGCTGGCACAATGTGCCCAGGGTCGTGGGGCTCGCTTGGCATGGAGTCCCAGGGACTGAACCCAGGTCCTTGGACTTGCTAGGCAGATACATAGACTGCTGAGCTATCTCCCCAGCCCATGACTTCTTTTACTGTTTCATCTTGTTCAAAATCAGTCCATTCAGATTTCCTTTTTCTTTCCAGTTCCATTCTAGGGTTATATGCCCAAGAATCTATCTGTTTCTTTTAGGTTTTCCAAAATATTGGTATATCACTGTTCGTAATAGTCTTTTTTAGTTATTTGTATTTCTATGGTATCAGTAGTGATATCTTCTTTTTTAAGTCTTTGGCTTAATTTGTGTGAGTCTTCTAACTTTTCTTTCTTCTTCATTTTTTGTATTTGGTACAGGGTCTCCCTATGTAGCTCAGATTCCTAATGATCCTCCTATTTTTCAGGCTCCTCAGTGCTAGGGTTACAGGCCTGTGCCACTATGCCCAGACTCGGTCGCTGGTTAAGTACACTCTGGGGGCAGGGCTATTTTTTCTTAATGTGGCTGAAATTTTACCTTTTATCTTTTAAAAATACCAGCTATCAGGGCCGGGGAGATGGCTCATTGGAATAAATGCTTCCCTGGCAAGCGCAAGGGCCTGAGTTCAATCCCTGGCTTAAAAACAAACAAACAAAAAAAAAAACCAAAAAAACCCAGCTATTTATTTTTTCCCCCAGCTATTCATTTTGTTAACCTAGTCTATGTCATTTATTTTTGATTTGATCTTTATTATTTTTTCCTTGTACTCATTTGTATATAATTTGCTTTTGTTGTTCTCTTCTTTGAAGTGCAACGTGGTTTATTTGAGATTCTTCATATATGTTGTGAAGGTACTTACTGCTGTAATATTTCCTCCTAGAGGTGCTTTTGCTATGCATAGGTGTGTGTTATCTTCATTTTCGTTTTTCTGAGAAATTCTCAAAATGTCTATTTTAGCTTCTTAATTATTCCATTAGTTGTTAAGGAACATGTTGTTTAATTTCCGTGTATTTGGAACATTTCTGCAGCAGAGGTATGCCAGCCCCAACCAACCCTATAGATTCTGCACCCTGCCTGCAGCCACCTGTCATTTTGTTTCCCCTCTGCATGGGACCGTAGAGGTGTTGGCCTGGTCATGCACAAGGCTAGAGTCCTTCAACAGAAGCAGTAAGGGTAGCACGAGAGGAGTAGCAGCTGTGCCCCTCCCCCCAGCTGACTCCATGGTAGATTCCACACCTTCCACACCAAGTCATGTCAAATTGCCAGGGTAGCACAGGACAGCTGGAGGACTACTAGCCATTTGACTTGATCATGGTTGTTGCAAAATGCAACAAAATGCATGGAGTTTTGCCCTTAAAAGCAGAACAGAGTTGGAGAAGAAATCTAGTGCAGTGTCTGCCACATTGCTGGATAGTTTAATCAAGTGTCATTTGGGGAAATGATTTATTGCATGGGAGCAAGCCATAGAAGAACTATATTACAGCTGCCCGTGAGGTTTCCAGTGTTCCCTACCATGGTGACTGGGTAAGAGACAGCTGTGGGAGACAGACCCTGACAAGGGGAGGGTTAGTCCTAGATCCCCGAAAAGTTCAAGCTTGGGACAGAAAGAATGTGGGGGCCTCACTTCATGGAGTGAGGCTTGGCCTGGTGGGCATGACTTGCATAGCTGGCTGTAACTAAAGGTGAAGGCATTGCACCTGGTGGCTGGCTTGAGCCCCAGACACACTGCTTCATGTAGCAAAGACCAGAGATCTAATTGCTTCCCTGTGTGCCAGTGTGGGTGGGGATGTGCCTCAGCTGGACAGATACAGTGTTGTGAAGTTTACAGGTAGAGGGGCCTCTTATGTGGGGTCAGGGGGAATACCTCACAACCCCAGAGGCTGTGAAGTGGGGTAGAAAGGTCAGTGACTTTCTGGGTTCTAAGACTACGGGTCCTAGGAGGAAATCACTCATTTGCAAATATATAGTTTTGGACCCATTTTTTTCTACTGTGTATGTGTGCATGCATGCGTGCATGCCTGTGTGTGTGTGTGTGTGTGTGTGTGGGGTGTGTGTGTGTGTAGAGTACGTTGGTCAGTGTGTTACTGGAGAAACAGATACAATACAAGATGTGTAAATGTTTAAGAAATTACAAGATTGGCTTATGATGTTTAGCCACAGAGTCTGATAAGAAAACGTGCATAGGGTGTCTGCATGCTGGAGGCTGGAGGTTTCTGTCCAAGGTCTGGAGCTTGTTGCAGTGTCCCGTGAGTCCATACCAGGAGGCCAATGGGTCAGTGAGGGGAAGGGGAAAAGTCTATGCCAGCAGGTTGAACGATCCTAGGCAGAGGCCAAAGCGTCTACATTAGAAGTCAGGAAATGATGTCCAAGCTGAAGGTGAAGACTGGAGCTTCTCCCAAGAACAGAGGCAACTGTGTCCTTCCTCATTTCCCCTTAATACCATCCAGGCAAGGAGCTGCCCTAGGGTATCGAATAGCTGAGCCAACTTAGTTGTGATTCTGAACTTTTTTTTTGTACTGGGAATTGAACTGATGACCTCACACTTGTCAGGCAGGCACTATCCACTGAGCTAAATCCCAAGCCAAGATTTTGAACTTCTTAACTTGGCACAATCGGCCAACCATTTCAGAGAGTTTTTTCCAATTCTTTTTTTTTCTTTGTTGATTTGGTCTTTTTTCTTCTTCTCTGTCTTTTAATTTGGCTCCCTTATTAGTTTTTTCTTTTTCTCTTTTAATTACAGAGAGGTTTTTCTCTCCTTTCTTTTCTTTTGTTTGTTTTCTGTTACTTTTGCCTAATACTATTAATTCTCTATTACTCCTTAAGAGGACCTCTCATTCCACTTTTATCACTGCCTTCCATCTTCCTGTCATGGACTGATTGGGCCCAGATCCTCCTACATGAGTGGGTGACAGACAGCTTGAACAGGAGACAAGTGGTACGACTGTAGGGCTCCAAGAAAGTCAAAACCTTTTAATGGAATTCATAATTCTCTGGGGATTGAGACAAAGAACTTCCTGGGCAGTGCTAGAATAAACCAAATTATGTGTTTTTCAGATAAAGGAAGGGGATACTGATCCAAGGTGGGAACTCAGCAAGACTTCTCCAAGTAGTAAATTAAGAGAACTTCCTGGGCCTGGGATACAGTTCAGTGGCACAGTGATTTGTTGGCAAGATAGAGGTTGTGAGTTCATGTGATTCCTGGTAGAAAGAGAGAGAGAAAGAGAGAGAGAGAGAGAGAGAGAGAGAGAGAAAGACAGACAGACAGACAGACAGACAGACAGACAGACAGACAGACAGAGACAGACAGAGACAGGAGGAGTCAGAGGGAGACAGAGAGAGAGAGAGAGAGACAGACAGACAGACAGAACTGCCTTATCTCTAGGTTGATAGTCACATCAGGAGTGAAATGGGGGGA
>PVKA01006000.1:49971-86652 GCA_004027165.1 Ctenomys sociabilis | reverse complement strand
ATTGAATCTTTGATATAATTCAGCTACATAAATACCTGTAAATATAATATCATGTATGCACCTTGTACAATACCAAAACATTATGAAAACAGTTTGCAATGTATTATTTCATCGACTCTGTATGGTTATGGTGTTTTGAAACTGTCTGATTGACATTTGTATTTCAATAAAATAAAAATAAATGGAAAAAAAAAAAATTAAAAAAAAAAAAAAAAACAAAATTAATCATAGCTATGAACATCCTTAGCACTTGTCTTGGAATATATCAACAACTGATCTATATATGTAGATGGCATTTGATACAAAGGTACCTGGTACCCTGCTGGCCACTTCCCATGGTATCCCAAGATAAGTTTTCCACTTTTGTCTGAGAAAACTGCCTTTCTTGAAAGAAAAAAGCTTCAGACTGAAACAAAAATACTTTAATAAGAAATATCACATAAAAGACTGTTACAAATACTATATGAACTACTAAAACTCAACCCTAAAAAGAGACAACTAAAACCAAAGATCTTTACAGAAACTTCACCAAAGAAGATACACATTTGGAAAATAAATGTGTGAAAGGATGGCACAGCACTGAAGAGAAAGCTAATTGCTTTTGTCTGTTTCTTCTTTATAAGGGAGAATCTTTTCTTGTGACTTAAACAGAGTAATATTCTAGCCATTCTTTTAAGATTATGATAGTCTATTAAGTACTGTTAATCTCTATTTTGTTATGAAACTTTGCTTTATATTGAAGTACCTTTTATAGAGGGGTAATTCTTTATATTTTCTTTAGTATCTATTTATAATACATTAAAATAAAAAAGATACTGCACTATTTGCAACTGACTGTTGATCAGAACTTAGCTTTTGAGCTTCCTGTGCTTAAGTAGAATAGCATAAATCAAATCCTGAGTGAATATACACATATGTCAAATTATACCCTGAGAAAATTCAAAGTCTTAATTTATATGGAAAGATTAAATATATCTGTGTTCTGAAGAGATTTTGCATTCTAGTAAAATATGTTGAGTTTCAAAAGAAAAGAATATACTAAGTAAATGCCACACAAAGTGATCAGAAATATAATATAGTTCTTCAAAGACATCACAGGTAGCAAAAGAAAAAGAAACTGGGCATGGTGGCATAATCTGTCCTCCCAGGTACTTGGCAGGGGTGAGGAAGTTTGAGATCAGCCTGGGCAAGACAGCCAGATCCCCACTCAAGGAAAACAAGAAACAAATAAAAAGAAAATAAAAAAAGGTTGGCAAGATAGCTCAGCACACTAAATGCCTAGTTAGGAATGTGCAGGGACTAGGGTTTGATGACCAGCACCACAGGGCAATTGAGACTGGGTGTGCTGGTGCATACCTATAATCCCAGCACAGGGAGGCTTAAGACAGGAGGATCACTACAAGTCTGAGTTGTATACTGAGACTGATCCCAATAAAAAATTAAATTAAATTAGAATGAAGTGAACAAAAAAGGCAGAGATAAGGTCAAATATGAAAAGAAAATTCAGTACAGATTCAGATTTAGTAATTTGAAAATAATGACTAGAGACCACAATAAGGAAGCAAATATTTTGTAGCAGAATCTTTATTTAGGACAGGGTGTACAGGATCTCACTATTAGATCAGACTCATAGTGATTCTCCTGTTCACAGCCTCCCAAGAGCTGGGATTACAGGCACACACCACAACACCCAGTCTCAACTGCCCTCTCAGCACGCCTGGAGGTGGTACCAGCACAGGTCCAAGGAATGAAAACCCCAGCCTCTGTGCCTGCTTGCAGGTGCGTGAATCTGCTGAGCTATTTAGCCAGCCCTTTGTAGCATAATTTTTATCATCATTTTAGTTAACATTTTGATATATACACCTTTTAATACATACAATTGTGTAGCATTTCATAATACTTATCATATAATACTTTCTTCATATACCTAAATATAACATGATCTCTATATATTATGATATTTAATTTAAGCTACTTCATAGCATTAGATTACACCAGAGTATCAAAATATAAACTATCCTCAAAAGTTCAGCATTCAAATTAATAGTTCAAAAATTGGAAACAATTCACTTTAAAAAGCTGGACTATATAATACTAGTGATTAAAAAACATTTACCTAGTGGTTTGGTTTTCAAAATAAATGAATAAAAAAGGAAAGAAAAAAAACTCCAAAATTTAATATACACATACATCTACATAAACACAACACATATAAATGGGGGCGGGGGGAGCAAGGTATCCAAAAGTAGCAGTTCTAGTTTCTTGTTTATGGTACTATGGATAGTTTTATTTTCATATTTGAGCTTTTCAATATTTCATATACATTCCACAATGAACATACATTTTTCTGACAAATAATATAATTTTATTTAAAGAGAATTTTAAAACTAGCAAAAATAAAACTAGAAACAATACAAAATTTCACTAAACAAAATAATAAGAATTCAACAATGGCTGTTATATTGCATAACACTGACTTCAAATTAGTTGTTTAGATTACCACATATAAACAAGGAAAATTGGTTAAAAAAAAAACATACTCTGCACCATATGTATTGTTGTATGTTACTCTATTTCTGTCTTTGTGTTTGCTTTTGTTTTTACTCTTTAATGCTCCTTTCAATAATCCAGCAGAAATCAGCAGTACAATTGCCCAAGCTATCCTACATACATACATACACAGTTTCCCCTTCATTCTTCTTTCTCCTTTCCCTCATCTCAGCTGTTTCTTCCCTTTCAACAGACTCTTTCCCTCTCACAATATGTAGTTTTCAGATTTTACTTATTCTTTCAAGTTCTTAAGCTACAGAGACAATATGATGTTTACATATATGGTTTGATTTATTTCACTTTTTTTGACAGCTCAGCCCACCCTGAGGGCAGGGCTGGCATGGCACACGGTGACAGAGATCAAACCACAGTCCCCTGAGCCTGCCTAAGCTTGCCTAAGCAGGCACTTTAGACTGCTGAGCTATCTCACTGACCCCTATTTCACTTTTGAGTATGGTCTAGTTGGTTCATTTACCTACAAAAGCCTCAGTTTCAACTTTATGGCTGAGCAATACTCTGTTGTATAAAAATACCCCATCTTTTTATCCATTCCTTAGTTGATGGGCATTTGGGTTGTTTCCAAGATATAGCTAGGACAAATTCACTGCTATCAACATGAATGCACATATACTGCTGTGGTATGAGGTTTCATTTCTTCTGGGAAGATACTCAAGAGGGGAATAGCTCAGTCAAATGGAACTTCTAATCCTATTTTTTGAAGAAGCTCCGTACTGATTTCCAAAGTGATTGTACTAGTCTACACTCACCAACAGTGGAAAAGGGTTCCTTTCTGCCCACAGTGCTGCCAGCAGATGTTATTCCTTGTTTATTTTTTTGGATTGACTGCCATTCTTTCTTGGATGAGACAACTCAGTGTGAAAGCTATGGGTTTAATCAGCAATAATACCTGCATCCATACACCCGTATACACCATGAAACCACTACTAGCACCAAAAGCAAAATCTATGTGAAAGTCTTAAAACCAAGCACAACATAAGAGTCTAGGGTCCAGAGAGATGGCTCAGTAGAATAAGCGCTTCCCTGGCAAGCACAATGGTCTGAGTTCAATCCCCAGTTCTGCCAAAAAAAGTCTAATGTGGAAATAAAAGTATTTTTCAAATATGTAACAGAGATAAAAGTTTTAAGCTTTTTTGAGACAGAGACAGAGACAGAGACAGAGAGAGAGACAAAGACAGGGACAGAGAGAGAATCTCACTCTATTATTCAGGCTAGCCTTCATTTCTCACAGTCCTCCTGCCTCAGACCCCAGTCTGGGATTACAAGCATGAGTCACTACACTGTACACTCTAAGAAACTTCACTAAAAGTGAGATAAAGCAGGTGACATTTCAACAGACATTTTGTGGTGGTTTGTAAAGAGAATCAAGATAGGCTAGTTGTTGATACTGCCCAATTACTTCGTTGTTGATGGGGTTTGTTTGTTTCTGTTTTTTTTTGGGGGGTGTGAGTTTCAACCAGGGATTTAACTCAGGACCTTGTTTTTGCCAGGCAGGTACTTATGCCACTGAGTTATATCCCCAGAATGTTGTTGATGGTTTTTGAAAGAGGATAGTTAACTCAGATTGTTCTAATGTGCTGCAAAAATCACATCAAATAGAGGGAAATCCTAAAGTCTACAACTTAAAGATTCATAAATATTTAATAATTTAACAACCATGTAATTCAGAGCTTGAAAGCTTTAGCAATTGGGAATTTATATACTTTTCTTATCAATTACACTGACAGGAAGAAAATATCTTAAATTCTTATTGACCCACACTCAAAAAGTTACAATTTAACATTTTCACAGAAATTGTTAATGTTTTCAAATGGGCTATTAAAGGTAAGTTATTCTCAAATATTTTAAAACATTAAAGATGCAGCACTTTTGTTAACATAAAGACTTTCAAAGAAATAATATTAAATTAAATGATCAAATTTACTATTCTTTTATATTCATAAGCTAATGAAAGATCTGAAAATCCTTCTTAAACTATATTATGATTCACTGGGATAAAAGTATAATTTTTAATTTTTCATACAACTTTTATTATTCAAAGCAGAATAGGATATACTAAATCTAATAGCTTCCAACTGATATTAATGAAAATGTGAGCCTCATTAAAACTGATTTTCCTTCATAAACTCAAAAGAAAAATTTTCCTTATACAATAGCTAAACAGCAGTTCTGGGCCTGGTGTGGTGACATACACCTATAATCCCAGCACTCTTGTGACTGAGGCAGATGGATCAACATAAGTTCAAGGCCACCCTAGGCTGCACAAAGTGAGAACAAAACTAGCCTGAACTACACAGTGATACCCCTAGCCCCACAAGTGAAAAAAACCCTAAAAACAAAGCAGTTCTGTAATATACTAAGATAGAAATAGTATTTTTCCTAAGCCACAAAGTTTCTCAAGTATCATTATAATTTTACTCTGTAAAATGCATTAATACTCTGAAAAGTGTATCATTTTGGCTAATACAAGGTATCTTTCAATAGATGTGTGCACAATTTCATTCTGCTTTAGTGTTATGATCAATTATTATATCCACAAAGGGATGACTGGCACTTTCTAACCTGTATCCACTAAATCTAACAATGACTTAGGGAAAGGTACTAGAATAAGTGACCAACAAGTGGGAAATTTCACTCCAGAATGGAAGCTAGATTTTATTATATGAAGAGGTACAATCAGAGACAGTAACAGAGGGACGGATGGATGGAGGGACAAACGGATAGGGACACACACACACACATTTACTGATAATTAAACAATACCTATGTGTTGTATTTTTAAAAGCAAATAGAAGAGTGATACACTAAAAATGTCTTCATAACAAAACTATGCAGAAAACAACTTTTAAATTTGGTGTACCTCTAGCGTTTGTGTGTAGTTTTAATGTAACATAGCATTGTACAAGCCCTTCCTTGTATTCTGCCTTCAATCATTATTGAGTTGCTAACTAAGAAGCAACTGTACAAATTTACTTTATGTTCATCTTAATATTAATGTCATTTTATATTTTAAATATTCTGGATTTTTTCTGTATTTGCTTTTATGAGCTCAGTCTATATTCACAATTTGTCACGAATAGCTCTTTACAAATTAAAGGCAACACTGAAATACACTGAAAATGTTTTTCTCATATGTTTATTTCTTGAGGTTAATTCTATGTTGACAGTATTAAGAGTTTTAAAAATCAGAAACATTGTGCATTTAAGAATGCCCAATTTATCCACAAGAAAAATTCGGGAAAAAATGACATGGCAAAATTATTAGTTCAACATTCTTCAGGAAAACACCGTCCTCATAATGGAGATAAAAAACAGTAAGAATCCAGGTTACCTGTTAAGTGATCTAAGTAGTACTGATATAGCTTGCACTGTATAGATGTCATTCTCACAGCTAAGACATACTCATGTTTTGGAGGCAAGAACTTTGTTAATGCTGTATAATCTTTCCTCTGTAATCAATAAGAGAATACAAATTAATACAAACATTTCAAAGAAATGAACAATTTAAGAATTCTCATTGCTTTTTAACTAATAGTTTTACAGAAAAGAAATGACATAAAAAACCTTGTCTTAAATGTATATCCACATTAATGACACAGTAACCCACATGATTATAGTTAATTATTTTACATGATTGTATAACATGATGCACTAGTAAAAACAAACTTCAGTGCACTAAGCAGATTCTCTATGATGAATGTAATCATTATGTATATTGAAAATGTACCAATAAAATATGATTTAAAAAAACAAATACACCAGGCATGTTTTAAATTGAAGTGGTCATATGACCAAGTGACCATTTAAAGCAATATAAGTTGAAGATAGTCTCTATATAAAAAATAATAAAAAGGATACTGTAGATAGTGGTCTTGCTATGTAGCTCAGGATGCCCTCAAACTAACAGTGGTCTTCCTTCCTCTACTTCTTGAGTGCTAGGATTATAGGCATGCACAACCACATCTAGGTTTTAGAAGTCCATTTCAAAAATGGCTTTTCTGTGCTGGGGCTTTAGCTCAGCAGCAAGTACCAGCCTGGCAAGCACGAGGCCCAGAGATCAATTCCCAGTTTCAAAAAAAGAGCCTCCTCTCTTAATTCATCCTGGCCTCTTCAACAACTATTTCAACTGATGGAGGTTTAGAATTATGCACTAGGGCCAGACTGGAATTCTTAATCAAAATATAGCTCTCCTCTTCTTAAGGAACTTTGTGTCTTAAAGCATCTACATAATAAAATATGAAGACTGACACTTAGCTATTCATCAATTATGTTTTAAACTTTTCAATTAAACTTTTACTAAAAGTCGAATGCTGCATAAATTACTGACCACAATACAAAACTTAAACTATATACAATAAAAGGAGGAAAGAAAACACAAAATAAAATTTTAACTCACAAAGTATTTTCAGATTACAATAAAAAAGTATCAAAACTTTATTATGGAATATAGCTATACCTGAACACATCCAGCTAACATCTCATAGAGAATGTGGGCACGTTTTTTCATCACTCTGACATCTACCATGGTAGAATCTGCACACTGACCATTTTGGATTGGATTAATAAATCTATTTCTGAATTCCTTAATGGATCCAAGCAAATTTTCCTTGATAAAGTTAACCATGCAATGATCTAAACAAAAGAGAAAACATTAACTCATTAACAATATTGATGGTTAACAGACTCAAAAAACTTTCCGAACAAACTGCTCATGTCAAAAGTACACATCATGTAAATATTAGAATTCAACTACAGAGAAAGAATATCAAACCGTATTAACTGAATTGTAGATTTTATTAATGTTATCAATTATCCTAATAAATAAGGTTACATTGTAAAACAGCATTTCTATAAGTATAATAATGGAACAGAAAAAGGGAAACACATACATAAAAAAAGTACAATGATAAAAACAAGGTAAAATCAGTAATATAAATAAATAATAGAAAAAATAGCCAAATCATCCCACTTGAAAAGAATAGTATTCGTTCAAAATAACCTAAGCTAGATCTGTAAAATCATCAGGGACTAGCAGAAAGGCATATAGCAAAACTTAAAAAATTATTATTTCAGGCAATACCAATAATACAACATAATCTCAGATATTAACTCACACTCAATTAAGTTATTTTGAAGTGGTGTTCCTGTTAAAATAATTCTCCTCCTTGATCGGATAGAATTCATTGCTTTTGAAACAGCAGATGCTTCATTTTTTAGAATATGGCCTTCATCACAAACCACAAAATCAGGGCCTATTATAATATATACACGAAAAGAACAATTATAAAAATAAAACTCAAAATGTGATGCATGCAGGTAAATAAGTTATCTTGTAACAATGTAGGCCCTGTAGGAACATAAAACATTATAATCAATTTTTATCTGCTGTTGTATTTAGCTAATTTGGCATTAACTAGTTTTCATTATATCTTAAAAGTAAAGAATGAAAATACTACCAAAAAACGGTACTTAAAGTCCTCTGAGTGAGCATACAATACTGATCAAGAAAAAGTGCTGGAGATTTTTTAAAACAGGAAAATGGTAGAACAGAAAAAACAAAAACTTTCAATAGATCTGAGGTAGCTGACAAAAACACATATTAAAATTAAAATGTCTCTTAAGATACTATAATAGCTCACAACAAAGTAATATATCTACTTAACCTATTCCAAATAACTAGCACTTACTGATGTGAAAGTACTAGATGATGAAAGAAAGCTAACTTATTTGTTACATGGTATAATTGGGTAAAAAAAAAAATTCTTCTTATAAAAGATCTCACACCTGAGTAAGTTTCTAAATATAAACTGTATAGGTTTATTTTGTAAAAATGAATTTTCTACAAAAGTATCTTATCTCCACAATTTACATGCTAGTTATCATACACACACATAATTACTTGAATATTGATTTAAATAGCAGCTGTCAAATTATCACCTATTTGTTACACATTAGAGAAAATTCACGTTCTAAAAAACTTTAACCACCAACTTTCTCAGTATGATAATAAATAAAATTATTATTCAGGAGTCAGAGCTACAAATAATAATAAACAAAAAATTTTGTTATTAAAATGGTTTGTGAGGGACCGGGGAGATGACTCAGTAGAATAAGCACTTCCCTGGCAAGCACAAGAGTCTTGAGTTCAATCCCAGATTCTGCCAAAAATAAAAAAATAAAATGGTTTGTAAAATAAAACCTATATCTACTTTCCTATTATAAAGCTATGTATTATTTATTCTGCAAGTGTGTGATGAAATGGGCAACAGTATGTAGTTTTTCTTGGAATTTAAATTGCTTTCAAAATGTTCTATCAGTTTTATCATACACAATAGCACATAAACTTTGTAAGTATTTTAACCCATATTTCAGTTTCTAAAAATTTATCCCAAAGTTGTACTTCCAAAGTACCCAAAGATACATAAAAGAATACTGCCAATAGCTATGTATGTTTTAGGGAAAAAATAAAAACAATCTACAAGCTTGCAAAGAAAAGGGTCTACTAAAGGAAGTTAAGCTATGATTTAATGGAATAACTTGAACGGTAAAAATTGAACATGTGTATCTGTATGCACAAATCATGAAATGCATGAGAAATATATTATTAAAAGAATCTAAATGCAGAATATAGATGCTTCTTGATTTACAATAAAGTTATCTTCTGGTAAGATCATAAATTGAAGATGCTCCTAAGACCCTAATGAACTCAACAACACATCACAGCTTAATATGGTATAATATCAAGTGCTGGTGGTCTACCCTAGGAGCATCCAGATGACTGAGAGTTGATTCACAGTGCAAGAGTGTATCTCACCAATCATAATTAGCCCAGGAAAATATCAAAACTCTGAAATTCAAGCACAATGTCTACTGAATGCTCACCATTCACACGCCATTATAAAGTTGAAAATCACAAGGTAAACCTAACTGAAATCACTTATTCCCATCCTGACAAGTCTCCGAGTCATCTATATGATGGTCCTATTTACAGACTGATTTTATCTATATATACATGTATACACAGCCTCATGAAATCACAGTTCAGCATTTGAAGGCTCAGTCATTCATGAATTTTTCCTTAGAACCCAATTAACAATTGTTCATGGAAACTCCCATAATTTCACAGAAACCTCAAACATCCTGCGAAGTGGGGGGAGGAAACAATGTGCAAGTAGTCATTCCAAGAACATTACTCAGTTCTCCTCACTGCTAATTATCTCTTGCTCTGTAACCCTTCTCAAAAAGATGCACCATCCACCTTTAGCTATCCTGAGGTTCTCAGTTTTATTTTTCTGAAAGTTTTAAGATCCCTAAAATGCCACAAAAACACTCCCCTGCACTTTCTATGGTTTTATGAATACAGTGTTTTAATTAAATTACTTTATTTCAGGAGACCTAGCATGTTTAGGGTTTAAAGGATAAAAAATAGGTACTTTTCTGAACATACCGGAAATTTGTGCCTTTCACAATCTCTAGGTGCTTGCTATCTTTTAAGGAGAAAAGGTTTATTTAGCCCACAGTTCGTGAAGATTTCGATCCATAATTGGTTGGCTATAAAGCTGGGTTGCACGGCAGAGGAGCAACTTTTGAAGGCAGCAGAAGGTATCAAAAATAATAAGAGCAAAGGGGGGAGAGACAAACCTTTCACTCCTTACATTGTATGACAGGCTAATGGCATCAGCACAGGTTCATTATTCATATACCCAATCCCAGCACTACAGAATAAACCAATCACAAATAGATTCAGCCTCCTATGCAAAGCCCAGGCCATCATGATCACATGAAACATTGCAGTAACATCTACATACAAACTATGACATTCTGCCCCAAGTCCCCCTAAAAATTAATGTACATCCCTTCATGTAAAAGGATGTAATACATAGGACTTGCAAAGTACTAATAGTTTCAGCATTTACGAATAATCCATGTCCCAAGTCTCTCCAAGACAAACACTTAGCTGTGAGCCTCCGTAAAAATGAAAAGAAAGTTAAACACTGCCAACATTCAATAGAACAATATAGACATTTCTGTTCGAAAAGTTAGAAACAGAATGCTGGCCAAACAGCTCCACAGATTAAAGCACAGAGCCAGGAGTTTAATCCCCAGGCTTGCCATGCCAACCCCGACCCCAGGAAACACTGAGACTGGGCATGGTGGCATATGCCTGTAATCCCAGCACTTGGGAGGCTGAAAACAAGAGGATCACTACAAGTTTAATCTGTGTGGTGAGATCTTGTAGACTCTGTACTAAACATATAAAAAATAATATGTATCAATGAAACTAAAGAAAATTAAAACATTAACAACAACAAAAAAGTCCAGGTCTTGACAGGTTTACTGCTGAATTCTACAACATATTTAGGAGAGAACAAATATCACTACTTCTTCAACTCTTTAATGAAATTAAAAGGGAGGCAATCTTGCCAAATTCATTCCTGAAAGCAAGCATTTTTCTGATACCAAAAACAAAAAAGGATCAAACTAGAAAACAGAATTATATGCCAATCTCCCAGATAAACACAGACATAAAAATCTTCAATAAGATACTGGCAAACAGAATGCAGCATATAATCTAGAAGAGTATAAACCATAAGCAAGAATTTCTACTATACATTTTTTTTTGAACATTAGGGAAGGGTCTACAGGGTGTTCAGGGTCTCACTACTAGATCAGACTTGTAGTGATTCACCTGTTTACAGCCTCCCGGGAGCTGGGATTACAGGTGCGCACCACCACAGCAGGCCCGGGGATCAAACCTCTGGCCCCTGCACCTGCTTGCAGGCACTTTAATCTGCTGAGCTATTTTACCAGCCCTCTACATTTTCTAACAGTTATTTTTTAATTAAATAAAATTTTATTTAATCCAGGTATAATGGCATATATCATGTAGTGTCAACTATTTCAGACGCTGAGTCAGAATGATAGCTGGAATCCAGGAGTTCAAAGCTAGACATGAAAACACATCACACAAACAGAAAGAATTTAATGACTAAAAGAAGACCATTTCAATTAAGTAGAAAAGATATTTTCAGGAAAATATCATTCCCAAATAGTGATACAAAAATAACAGACTGGAACTTGAAAATACCTACACTTAGAAATCACTTTGTAGAAAATACAGGGATAATTGCAACAATGAAGATTTACAAAGTAGAAGAAAAGGAATTTAGAAAAAGGCTTTAAGAAAACATCAGTTGGTGGGGCTATAGGCAAAAAGGAACCTTCTCCACTCTTGGTGAGATTACAGAGAAATGCAACTATGAAATCACAGTGGCTAAGAGATTCCTCAAAAATCTCTCAGTACAAGGTCTCTCAAAAAACTAAGAGTAAGGCTGGAGATATAGCTCAGTGCCACAAGAACCTGCCTACCAAGCCCAAGGTCCTGAGCTCAATTCCCAATATTAAAAAAAAAAAAAAAAACTAGGACTGAAGGCTCCATTTTACCTAGCCATTCATCTTCTGGGTACTTTTACAAAATAATTAAAAGAAATATGCTGCAGTGACATAGGCACACCTATGTTTATAGCAGTATAGTTTGTAATAGCCAAACCTTGGAAACAACCCAAGTGCCCATCAACTGGTAAATGGATAAAGAAGATGTGATCTTTTTAAATATAATGGAGTATTACTAGGCCATAAAGAAGGATGAGCTCAAGACATTTCAGGGAAAATGGATGCTCCTACAGTCCATACTCTTAATTGACATAAGTGACACAAACATATATGAATACTACATTGTTTCTCTGATGTGAGAAACAGAAAATTCTACATAATAATCAAAATGTGTTTTGAAATAGAAAGAAAATATTCAAATGGGGAGGGGAACAAGGGAAAAAGGAGGAGAAAAGGAAAGGAAAGTTAAAATAACTAAAATGGAGCTTGCCAAGTGAAGAGTTGAGAAGGGGTTGAAGGGAAGGTAGGAGAATGGGGGGGAACTAAGTTATACCATGTACAGGTACAAATTTTCTATGATGAAAATGATCATTACGTATATCTAAAATGTACAAATAAAAATTTTAAAACATAACATTTCAGTTTATATAAATTTCATGACTGTGATCATCATGCATACCTAAAATGTATCAAAAAACTTAATTTAAAAGACTAAATAAGTATTCTGTAGAAATTGATTTATGGGGGGTCAGGGAGATGGCTCAGTGGAATAAGCGCTACCCTGGCAAGCACAAGGGCCTGAGTTCAATCCCTGGTTCCACAAAAAAAAAAAAAAAAAACTGATTTATGAAATTTTATTATTTTTATTAGCTCAGTACCTAAGATGCTTTTAAATTCTATTCATTCAACCCTCCAGTTCCCTTTCCCATTGGATATGAACACTGACTGGTCTTGGTGGTCACAAAAAAGGAAACAGAATGGTAAAACTGGCCTCACAGCTTATAGTCTATTACAGAACATGTCGGCTAGTATCAAACAGGGTAAAAAAATATGTACATTCATTCATAAATATAATCATGATTTCTCTACTCCTACCATTCCTTTAGATGGTTATTTTGCCTAGGTATGTGTTAAAAACTCATCTCATTTCTACTGCTCATTTATGTCAGGGCTTTGGAAGTACATTTAAAAAAATTCCATTTAAAATTCAAGCCTGATTGAAAGAATGCTGAATGCACTAAGAAAATCTATTCATGTTCTATAAAATTACATCCTGCTTAAGTAGAACTTTGAATACTATACAGATATACAAATATGCTCACTCACACACACAAATAGATTATATACTCTGATTCTAAAAAACAAAATAAAATATCCTTCAAAAATCAATAATGTGAATTAGAAAATTCTACCAGATTAATTAATGTACATCAAGTGGCAAAATAACTAGTTCAAAGAACAAAAGCTATACAGCAGTATTGTTATTTACTATTATATTTAAATATAAAATTTTTCACTATGTTACATTGCCACCTATTGGTGGACTTTTAAAAACATAAAATATTAAGGAAAAAAAAGCGGATAAGATTGGAATTGTCAAGAAAGCCAGTCCTAATACCCTGAGTCCATGAAAGTACTATAACAAAAGGAGAGTTGTCACTTTAAGCTACAAAAGATTTGTAGTGACTATCACTCAGCAATAAACAACCAGAGAAATTGAGTTCAAAGATGAACTCTAGTAAAAAAAAGATGAACACTGCTAATAATCCCATGTAGCACTAAATAATTCCCATTGTACTATGTACTCCCAATTTTCCAGATTTCTTATTTAATAGGCTACCCTTCCCAGTTTATAAACTAATCTCACTCTTGAAAGTCTGTTAACTGACACTGCTTATCTGGGCAAGCAGTCTCAAGCAGTCTCTGTGTTATATAGTTTCAATCTTGAACTACATAACACAGGAAACCAGGTCTTCCCATATGCAGGTATAACTTATATCATTCTTCACTACCAATGTGCCCCCTAAATCAGACAAGACAAAGTAAGAAAAAATAAAAACAAAAACATATACTAGAAAATTGACCATTATGTCTAATAGTCTCTTTCTAATAAATGTTTCAGTACTACTCAGGATTTGAAAATATAGATATAGAAATACAAAAGTCCTACCACTAAATCTTAAAACTTACTATATTTTAATATATCCTTCCTAGCATAACAGATCATGAATTCTATAAGATTTACGTTGCAGCACAGATACATTTTGAAATACATAAATGTATGCTGCACTGAGCAACCTCTACTTTTAATATTATACATTACTATACTATACTATAGTATACTATACTATACTACACTACACTACACTACACTACACTACACTACACTACACTACACTACACTACACTACACTACACTACACTATACTATACTATAGAAAGTTGGGATCGGTCAGGACATGGCAAGAACTGGGGCAGGGGCAAGGCAAGTTTTTCAAAGATCTTACGGTAAAATCTAATGGAAAGATGAAGGGTAACTTTAAGTGCAAACAAGAGTAATGTAGGTATTTATTTTCAAATAAAATAAAACAAACTCAATATAGAACTTAACCTTTAAAAAGACATCTATTATAAAATATCACTTAACAGCAAATTAATGCAAAGAAAGTAAAACTTTCTAAAGTCTCCTGAGAGCAACTGCTTGCAGGCGCTTTAATCTGCTGAGCTATTTAGCCAGCCTTGGTGATACTTTATACATCATATATTTTATATTAAATCTCTTCTTCCCCAGAAACCCAAACTGAGGGCCGGGGAGATGGATCAGTGGAATAAGCACTTTCCTGGCAAGCACAAAGGCATGAGTTCAATCACCGATTCCACCAAAAAAAAAAAGAAACAGAAACTCAAACTGATATACCATACATACAATGAAATATTATTTGGCAGTGCAAAGGGATAAAATATACTAAGATACATTTTACAATATAGTTCAATGCTGGAAACATCAAGCGAAGTGAAAAGATGACATATTTAATATTCTATTTTTAGACACAGAAAGCAGATTAGTACTTGGAGGGAATGGAGGAAAAGGAATAAGACAATAAGTACTTACTAACGGGTACAGGGTTTCTTCACAAGGTGATAAAAATGTGCTGGAATTCAATGGAGTAACTGAGATGGTTAAAGGAACTGTGAATATACTAAATACCCCTGGCTTGCATGCTTTACTCACATGGATAATTTTATGTTATATATATATATTTCCACAAAGGAGTAACTCAGATCATTACACTGTACATAATATGGGATAATTTTATGTTACATATATTTTTCCACAAAGGAACAACTCAAATCATTACACTGTACATATGAAGATGCACATTAGTCAGATTAACACAATAAATAATAACTGCTTAGAATGACTCAGTAAGCAATTACACAGTTGTTTTTTTGAAAAAAGGGACTATAATAAAAAAGGTTATAAATTGGTGCTTCTTAATCAAAATTCAATGAACTTCAATCTGCAACAAATAAAATATGGAAGCGATTAACAAAAAAGGAAGTGACATAAAAAAGGAACTGACATAACTGTGAAAAATGATATTTTAACTAGAAATTATAAAACTATACCAAAAAGCAATCATAAACACTGTATTCTAGTTAACAAATTTGTTTGTCACAGTAGTATAAAATAATAATTCTATAAGTACCTTACATATAAAACAGGCTGAACAAGTAAGTCCAAAGTCAGTAAATGGTGGAAACTAAAATTTTCAATGTTAGAAAGGTAAGATAGTGATTAAGAAAAAGGATAAAATGAACCTTGGGTACCATGCTAAAAATGAAGGCAACATTATGGTTGCTGGTAACATATACATACACATATAGACACATGAATTAAATGCATATATTATAATCTAGCTCTGTACACTGAGAAGCAATGAGACTTATACCAACAAACATAGACAATGCTACATCTCATAAATCACTTTTTTCAGGCCAGCCAGAAGTGCCTGCTTAGGGAGTCACACAGACAGGGTTCAATTCCTGGCAAGCTGAGCTAGGCCCACCCCTCAAGGCATACTGAGATTGCAAATTGTAGTGGTGGCACATGCCTGTAATCACAGTGCTTGGGAGGCTGAAAGAAAGGAAGATCACTAGGACTCAGATTTTTGTAATGAGATCCTATACTCCCTGTGCTACATATATTTTTTTAAAAAAGAGATAACATTTTTCAATTAAAACGATCCATGATCTATAGGGTGAAATGGCAGATTGTGAACAAGGATCTGCAGGATATTATTTTACTAGAAGGTAAATGAGCTTCTCAAAAACAAAAAATACATGCAGATATATCAAACGGATACAGAAATTAATTTATGAAAATTTTCAAAGGCCAAAGTGAAATGATCTAAATAACAAAAGAACCTTAGTTTATGGTTCAATATGTATAAAAACTTAGTTCACACTAAGTGCTTGCCTGGCAAGAACAAGGGCCTGAGTTCAATCCCTGGTTCCTCAAAAAATATCAGTTCACACTGACACAAACCAATGACAGAAAAACATCATCATTTATGTCATATGGATATCACGTATCTTTTGAAATGATAACAAAGAACATACTTTGAAAACTCTATATATTCACTTAAAATTTTATACCCTCATTTTACACACAAGAAAAACTTTAAAAACTCAGATTAGGGAATACTCTACAGAATATATGGACAAGCAGTTCTCAAGACTGGTAAGACAGTAATAAACAAGCTGAAAAATTGCTGTAAAAAAGTCATCGTATAGATGACCAAAAGACAGTAAGAGGATGTGACAAATCAATGGAAAAACTAGTCTGCAATTTAGTTAATGATGACGTGCTAACGATGTGCCAATTTTCTAGTTTTGAAAAATTGATTATGTCAATGTAGGACATTAACAACAGGGGTACAGGGATATATTTTTTGGGAATTATCTATGCTATCATTTCAACTTTCCTGAAAAAAATTATTACAAAATAATGATTTCTTTTGAATGTCACTAAATGACAAATATCAACCTTCATGTAAGGAGCTATAATTTCTTCATTACTACTCATTTTGTCATAGACTAAAAAGCACTTTAAATGCCTGAAACAGCTGCTGTAAATTGTTGTTAAAACTACTGAAATGACACCATTCATTATGAATTCTCCAGCCATAAAGCAACCACACAATGATTATGGAAAAAAGCTACATTTAAAAAGCCTTAAAACTTAAAATTGCAAAATTACTTCATACATGATACAGTGATACATTAGTTCACAAACTCAATTATCCACATGATTCTGGTCACAAAACCCAACTGAATGAGAACTTATAAATTTCCTCATAGTATCAAAAATGAGGACGAGCCAGATAGCTCAGCGGATTAAAGCGCCTGCTTACGCAGACAGACCCCAGGGGACAGGGTCTATCCTGGGCACCACAAGCCATGCTGGCCGGACCACCCGGGGGTGCTGAGACAGTGAATGAGACTGGGCACAGTGGTGTGCACCTTGTAATCCCAGCACTTGGAAGGTTGAAAACAGGAGAATCACTACGAGTCTAATCTGTGCAGTGAGACCCTGCACCAAATACAAAAAAAAAAAAAAAAAAAAAACCATGGGTATATAGCTATATTCTCTTAATGCAATGAATAGAGGGATTTGCTCTAGTAGCATTTGTAAATAGAATATCATGTCTGCACCTTGTACAACAAATAACCACTAAGAAAACAATATTAATGTATTATTTATTAAATCTGTACTACTAATTTGATTTGAAACTGTCTCATTGCTATTTGTTCTTCAATAAAATTATGGCAAAAAATAAATAAATATAGCCTGTTCTTAAAAAAAAGATCAACAATGAATCTAATCACTGAAATTGATTTGGTTCTTGTCCAATTTGGTTTGTGCCCAAAACTGTAAGAATTTAGTTTGTGAACTGAGATATCGCTGTAATTATATCATTCTCCAAAAACAGGCAAACTACTGTACTCTAAAGACTACTATTAGTTTTGTTGCTGAGGGAGAGTGTTGAGACAGGGCCTCACTATGTACTTGAGGCTGGTCTTCAACTCAACCTTCTAAGTGCTGGGATTACACAAGTTCTGATGAGACTATTATTAACTTTGCCAATGAAAATTACCAAGACTTTCTTGACAAACAAAGTCTACAGTGTCTCAAAGTAACAACATTTGAAGATATACAAGTTGTGCACATAATTTAAGTTTAAGATTAAAAACTTGGTTCTCACTTTGCACAACACAGAAACTTGTTGCTTTTCTAAGTACACAAAAACAACAAATGGGGCACAGTGGCACACACCTGTAATCTCAATATTGAAGAAGGTGCTGTAGGATGACAACCATTGAGTTTGAGGTCAATCTGAACTACATAGTGAGACCCAGTGTCAAAAACTAAACAAACAAAGATCATAAATCTGGCTCTCATATGAGATTATAATAAAAGACTGAAAATATTAACTTTCTATAGCAATTACCCTTTAAAAGAAGATAGTAGGGGCTGGGGAGATGGCTCAGTGGAAAAAGTGTTTGCCTGGCAAGCGCAAGGGCCTGAGTTTAATCCCCGGTTCCACAAAGAAAAAAAAAAAGAAGACCAACTTTTCTGATGTTGTCACTGACCAGTCTGAAAACCACTGATGTTATAGACAGTGAACAGCAATTCTTTTGACAACATGAATCCTGGAAAGAGGCATAATTGTTTTCAAAGTATGCAGAGAGTTCATAACCACATAATGTTCACACAGCTCTAAGAATATTTGACTGTGCAGATGGGACAGAAAACTTTCTCATTGGCTTCTACAGAGAGCAAATTAGTCAAGCAATGGCTGTGACTCATCCACATGGCTGACACTGACAAAGGATCTACAGGATAAACCCTGAGGGTACCTGACTGAAGTTATCTGATACAATAGTTACATTTCTTGTTATATAGGTCTTACTTTAACTCGGTCTTAACCATCTAGCAGAAAAGTATAAAAATGGAGGTATACAAAGTAAAGTCATATTAATAAACTGAGCTATGAATGGCTCAAGTCAACAACTTCTGTGGATAACCCACTTCTATTATGGACTACTGATCTGTGTTGGATTGTTTTAATCTATATCTATATCTATCTATATCTATATATATATATATATATAAACTATCCCTGTTTTGAAAATCTGTAACATATGTATTGTTGTCTGTTACCCTGTTTATGTCATTTTCTTATTTATTTTTGCTTCTATTTTTTACTCTTCAAGTTAAAATATGAATGAATGAATGAATGAATGAATGAATGAATGAATGAATGAGAATATTTGGCTGTGACAGTAAGTAGCTGATGCACTTTTGTCTGAGGTGTCCTCTGAAAACTCTGAACACCCCAAATTTAAGAAATTCTGAACAACTATCAACATGAGGGGGTACTTTATCTTAATAAAAAGATAGCCAATATTAAGAATCAAAACAGAGAAAAAGCTTAAGTATACATGAATCAAAAACCAGTACTTAGTAGTTGTTCAATTAGTATTTGTGATATAAAATATAAACATATTTTTCAACTTTTTTTAAATCAGCATTTATTAAAATTCACCTGGATCAACTAAAGCTTTATTAAATATTTCTTTCAGTTTTCGACTCTTCACATTTCTTCCTTGAGCAAGATTCCGATACATCTCATACCCTATGATCATAACACCACCATCTTCTTGCCACCTTTGCAGCATGTAGCTTCTTTCTTGAGGACGTTTCACAGTTGCTAACTCAGAGACCTTTTATGGAAAAATAAGGATTTTTTAAAATTTGCTATTAAAAATGTAAAAAAATTACATAATGCCACTGAAATATACATATTACTAATCAATTTTCCTTTTACTATGAACTTCATGTAATTATTTTGACAACAGAAAACATTTAAAATATACCTCAAGTTTTTCATCATCTCTTAATCCCTCTTGCCACTTCTCAAATTCATTCATCCAATTCAAAGCAGTATTAAGAGGACAAACTACTAACGCAGTACTGAAGTCCAATTTGTCACACAAAAGAACTGTATGAAGAAAACTTACCACCTACAAGAAAGCAAATTAAGTTGCCACTTACATTTAAATATCCACAAAATGTTAGTAGTTCAAGCACTTTTACAATCTAATGGTACTTCCTTGCTTTAGACTATAAACAAACCACCATTTCCAAACCAGGTTAAGTAAAAGAAAGAATTAAAATGGTAAAATGAGAAAGTTGAAGCCTACAATGAACAAGGTCCTTCCAATTCTGAAGCTCCATGTATGTATGATTAATATAAATACTATGAATGAGATCTTAATAAAACAAAATTCTTCATAGAATATCCCCAAGTCTCTCAAACAATACCATTGTACATTTAAAACACAATTCTTCAATGGTATACTTTTCCAATATAGTATATCCTGAAATACATTTATACACCCCTGCTATAGCACCTGCCATTTAGAACCGTCATAATGTTTTGTTTTGCTTCAATTCAGTTTTTGGCAGTTCTGGGTATTGAACTCAAGGCCTTGCACATGCTAGGAAGCACATAAGGTGGTCATCTTAATAATGAAAAACCACGTTTTCAAAGCCAAGTGTGCTGGCACACACAAGTAATCCCAACACTGGGAAGGCTGAGGCAGAGAGACAGCTTTGAGTTCAAGGCCACCCTGGACTATGGAGTGAGACACTTTCAAAAAAAAAGAAAAATTCATTACTGCAGCATCACAGACTATTTAAAGTTGTAAATAAAGTTATCACTTCAATGTCTTTGCAGTTACTGTTGGCCATACCTGAAGCCCCACACTTCATGAGGATATCTACTTAAATATCGCCTCTTCCCTAATTCTCAATCCTCCTTTGCTATGGATTTGTTACTTAATTCTCTATCAGAATATATAAGATTCTAGAGGAAAGACTTTGTTATTCTTGTTCTATACTGTTTTATCTCCAGCCCCCATTACTCATTTGAACATAAAGAAACCAATATATATTAAAATATGCACAAAAATGATACTTCCATATTCTTTAGTTCTTACCTGTAAAGTCTTACCAAGGCCCATGCAGTGGGCAAGAATACACCCTGAACCTGGAGATTTTTTTGTTTTCTTCACAGACTCACAACAGCAATCCCACATAAACTGAACACCTAAACATGACATTTCAATTAAGTTAAATGTAAAGGTCCAAGTTGAAATTCCTTACATATAAACATAGCAAGAAGAAACAAAGGTTCTAAGACAGAATTTTCAAATGCTACTTGGAGATAAAGAAATTCATATACATAAATGAGATCATATTATCAATAAGATAAATTAAAACCAAGCCACAAGCTTGCAACAAATACATTATCTTTCATTTAAAATATGCAAGGTCATGTAGATTTTCTATATATCCTGGACACAGAGACTTGAAAATACTTTAAAACCTTATCCAAAAAGGGAACAACTTTCTATCAAATATATTTTCAATTTTATTCACCCAATCTGAAAAGTGAAACAATGCCATATCTCTCCTTTTATGAAACAGTGAAGACAGAGCAAGGAAGGGGGCTAGCAAAGAATATACTCTGGTACTAGCAATATTGGAAAATACAGATTATTAAAAGTTGCTATTCAAAATGTACAAAAAAGTAGGTACTATAGAATTTTTCTTAGGAAATAATTCACATATTCATTCAAAAAAGACAGTGATTCCACATTAATAAAGCAGGAGGTAGAGATACTTGAACAGCTTATTAATACCAACTTAGTAATTTTATTTCATTTTACTGTTTGTTTTTTGAGACAGGGTCTTGCTAAGTAGCTCAGTCTGGCTTACAGCTCATTTTGTAGCCCAAAGTGGTCTCAAACTCGCAGATAATCATCCTGCCTCAGCCTACCCAAGACTGGGATTACAGGCTTGTGTCACCACATCCAGCTGGAATTTTATTTTAAAACCTAAGTGAAAATGCTGAAATAGCATTTACTAAAGAAGGCTTTGAATTCACTGTACCTATTCTATTCCTTTTACCCAACCAATATAGACTATGACATCCACTTGCTATACAAACTTATAACTATTCGTTTTTTATTGTATTTGTTTTCTTGAGACAGTGCCACACTGTGTAGTTCAAGCTGGCCTTGAACTACCTGCAATGTTATGGCCTCAGGCAGCTGAGGGCTAAAAGGTAAAGATACATGCTTCCATGCCTGTCTTTATACACACATTTGTAAGAAACATATCTTCCTTATTATAGCATTCACTGTGTTGGCACAATCATCTAATTTTATTCTTCCTCATTTAAGGATCATGTTAATTTTTGCTCACCAATTTATTACAGTGCTTAGCAGAATGTAAGGCACATAGGAGAAACTACATATTGGTAAAATATAAATAAAAGTGATTTAAACATTTAATAGTTTCTTACCATCTACTTGATGGGGTTTTAATTTGATAACCATATTTCTATGAACCTGCACTAAAGGTTCTTTAGTTTCTTCATCTTCATCTAATACCAACTTGGTTGTTATCGGACATTTGGTGGGTGAAGCATCTTCAATTTCTATGACCTACAAAAAAAATTGTTGATAGATGAGTTCATAAAAATCTTTCAAGTAATGGTGGGATTATCAATCTTATGGAGACTTACGAAAAGAGAGATATCTCTATTCCCATATTCCACATTCAATACATTGGTTAAGTCTAAGATAGACATCAGGTTTATATAGTCTCCAAAACAAAAAATGCTACAGGAATTGAAACAGTAATACAATAAATGTAGCTTAACACTTTTCCACTCCAGATATCTTAATAATATGTTAGATAAAATTATGAGAAAAAAAAACTTCAAACAATTCTATAACAGTAACATTAAAATTTTGAATAAGACACCTATATTTCAACCAGGAATAGTTCTTTCTTCAAGTGTCTACAGGACACATGAAATATTTGAGGGCACCTATGCTTGTGACAATGACTGGTCTTAACTGACATCAAGTAATGAAATTTAAAAAAATACAGTGAATATTTAAATTTAAAATATCTACAGAGAAGGGAAAACTGCTATCAACACACCTCAAAATACTCTCCTTCACTTTAAACTCACTTCTCCCACCACCTTCTTCTGGAGACAAGGTCTTAGTGTGTAGCTTGAACTCACTATGTATTCTATACTGGCCTTGAATTCACAGCAGTACTGCTTCCACCTCCTGAGTGCTGAGACTACAGGCATATGCTACCACATCCAGATGGAACTTTATTTTAAAACCTAAGTGAAAATGCTGAAATAGCATTTACTAAAGAAAGTGTTGAATTCAGTGTAGTTATCCTACTCCTTTTGCCCACTACTATAGACTATGACACTACCACATCCAGGTTCTCCCACATTTTTATCACTTAATGAAGCAATTCTGGAAGTCTGCTTTCATGTTTTAAATACGTTGCCATGGCTTACGCCCTGAATTGATTGAAAACATTTATCTCTTATGATTATTCTGATGCTCAGAAGAGTCAAAAGTTACATGGTACCATATATAGTGAATAAGGTGGATGTGATGACACACCACAGCATTTTTATGAGCCTGCTTTTCCACAGAATCACACTCAGCAACAGCAATCATATTCTTCTCATGAACAAATTCATGAAGAAGGACTTCTAGAACTGTTTCAGAAAATAGAAAGGAAATAAGTATGTCTGAAGTGTGGGGAAATATTCTGAGCTGAATTAATGACAATGTATCTTTTGTAAAAATTTAAAGTCTTCACATATTTTGATCATTCCTAAATATAGGAAGAGAAGTGAAATGTAAACATCTTATGCAGAGAAATATAATCCCAAACAAGAACAAACCCACCAAGGATGTCAACATGTCCCCTAATGAAAAATACTGTAAATATATGTTATGAAGGGGAAAAAAAACACTTAAAAACAAGGGGCTCAAAAAGCATGACAACAATACACAACAGCGAATTACAAAAGAAAACCATTATCTTAAAGTCCTTCTTTAGAACAAAACTTTGAGCTAGAGGTATATCAGTGGTAGACTGTTTGCCTAGTATATGCAAAGTACTGAGTTTGATCCCTTGTACCACATCACATCACATCACATCATTCACACACTCACATGCACACACACACACACACACACACAGACCAGTTTTTAAAAAACTTAGGTACATACATACACAAGCACATCTTTGTGACATCTTGTCTCCACCTTTATTTATTGCATAATATACTTGTTAGCTATGTGTATGGTTAAGTAAAAGTATTCCCACTTCACAAATGCACAAAGAAAAAAAAAAAACAATGAATGAATGAATGAATGAATGAATGAATGAATGAATGCAAACAAGGAAATACAAATGAACCCAAAACCTAATGAACAGAGAAGAAACAAGCCTAGTTTCACACAACTGTGAATTATCACAGTGGTGAGATTTATAGCCAAAGTAGTAGTCTTCAGATTCAACTCTCTTAACTGCTGCAAATTACCACTTTAATAAAAGAAATGCATCAAAGAGTAGCTTTATGATTTCAGCATTAAAGACTGAAACTATTTGAAATTAAAGTACTATTGTTTAAAGAATAAAATTTTTCTTATTTAAAATTGTAATGAAGAAAAATCAGATTTTCTTCATTTGTAAAAACTGATGAGCATATACAAAATCAGACACAATAGTGAACTCTATGATTCATTACTCAGCCTCAAAAAAATCAAATTATGCCATTTTGTATGTCTCTTTTAAAGAATAATTCTTAAAACCTTAACTACAGTACCATCACGATAAAAAATTTAAGTTTCAAATTGGAAATATAGTATCTAAAAATGTGCTTATCTTAAATTTTAAGTAATAACACAAATCAAGATTTATACCGGGAGACAATACAGAATAAAACTAGTATAGGCTATGTAGATTCAAATTAAATTTCAACAGGCAACCTAAATCCTCTTTAGACATAGCATCTGCATATTTAAACTAGAAAAGATTGCCCATAACATTCCCAAAGCTATTACACCTACTATATAAGGCAATGTATGTAAAGCACCTAGCAAAGACTAAGTATTCACTAATTAGTGCTTCCTAACACAGATGTATGCCAGAGTCATAACAGAGGTAAAACCAATAGAAAATTCCCCTAAATTCTTTTTCCCGTTAGATATGGCAGTCAAAACTCAGAATGGTCCCAAGATTGCCATCCTTTATTATAAATATCCTGTAAAATTACTTCCCCTTAAGTATGTTTGAAACCTGTAAATATGATAGATTATTAATATTTCCATAATTTGGCTACTATAGGAGTTTGATTTAATCAAGATAGATAATCTCCTAGGTGGACCTGACTTAATTAAAGTAAATTCTTTAAAAGACTGCGATGACGGGATCAGAGAGATGGCTCAGTGGAATAAGCACTTCCCTGGCAAGCACAAGAGCCTGAGTTTAAACCCCAGTTCCACAAAAAAAAAAAAAAAAAAGCAATGATTTCCTGTGTTCTCAAAGATAAAAAGTCATGCTGGGGAGAAAAACCTCCAAAGATCCCAAGTGCTACAACTACAAAGAACTGTCTTTTTTCAACAAGTGAGCTGGGAAATATCTCAGTCCCAGATAAAAGCAGGGATGCAGAAGAGCTGTGCTCAGCTAACCCACTCCTAAGATAACAAAGGAGTAAAAGCGAGATGTGGTGACATGCCAGGAGTTCCAGTAATCTGAGAAGCTGAGGCATGAGAATTCAAAGCTTAAGCCCAGCTAAAACAAGTTAATGAGACCCTGTCTCAAGAAAAAGAAATGAGCAGGGGCAAGGGCTAATTGTATATATGGCAACCTGTTAATCTGCAAAAAATACACGAATACCTAAGGCTTTATATGAAACTCTGCAACTGAAAGCTCATCAGTGATTTGTACGATAGTTTTAAATACTAAGTGCTACCTTCAGAACTTGAGATTGATGTCATGATACTGAATGCTGGAAGAGATTATTTATGAAGAAGTTACATGATTTTCAGTGAATACACAGATACCTTTATGAACTCAACCTGTAACAGAACTAATAACGAACATAAATGGAAGTACTTAGAACAAACAGCCAACTATGCTAGAGTATGAAAACTGACAGTATAAAACTGAATCCCACACATGAACAAAGGGAGTAAAGGGGGAGAAAACACACATAAACAACGTATTGAAAGGCTGAGTTGAATATTAAAAAGGTTGAGAACAACTTCTGATTCTAAGTCACAAAATATAGGGACAGTTTATCCTTCTCCTATAATCAATTAGAAAAATGGGTAAAATATATAAAAAAAATTTTCAAATGTTAGATAACAGGTACCAACAGGACTCTGAGCCTTGTGAGAAGAAAACCCAACAGAAGTCTTGTGCTACTTTGAACTGGCACTTAAAAGAGACATTCCAGAGTTAGGGAAAGGGGGCATTCTGGAGTTTCTTGCAACAACCAACCAACAGGCTGCTCAGGTTGGGTGAGAGGAGCAGAAGACTGCTAACTCTGAGCAGCCTGAACATCTTAAAATTGGGATGTTTTACCAGCTACAACAAAGATGGACCTGGGGAAACAAGAAAATTCCATAGGGGCAATCAGACAACAGTTAACTATTCAGTCAAATTGTCACCATGCCCTGCTTTTGCCTGCCTTGCTCCCTAGAACATCTGCACTCGGCAGAACTCTATGCCTTCGTCGTTCTTCAATAAATCTGGGTGTTTTAGTCAGTTCAGGGCTTCATTTCGGTGGGGTCCCCAACCCTTCTCAAAGATATTCTGTCTCTCACATCTTCATTTGTCTCTCAAACAGGGTTTGCTGGCCTGAACAAAACAGGAACCAAAGCAAAGCAATGGGTTTTTATTTTGAGACAAAGGTCAAGCTGAGAAGCTGGAAACTGCTGGGCAGAATTAAAAACAGAAAGTCTTTGAAAAGACAACCAGAAATTAACACAATAGTCCCTATGCATCCTACATAAACACAAATATGCACACAACACAAATATGCACACATGAGGAGTGAATCTCTGCAAAACCAAAACAAGCATGACCAATAAGCTGTGAGTTAAACAACTCCTAGTGATTACACAGTACTGAGAAGCATTCAATTTTAGATAAGGCAGAGTAGACAGCCTGCATACAAATTTCAGATTGCTCAGTAGAAAATATAAAAGGGCCACATCTTCATAAAAGGCAAAAGTATTCATATTCAAGAGCACTAACGACACATTAATGAAGCTTTTTGAAAAATTCCAAAAGGATTACACTCAACTAAAAGTGACTTAATCTCGAAATAATATATACTCAACAATATCCAATTTATAATGTCTATTTTTAGAAAAACAAAATTGTAAAGAAAATATCAACAATAATTCAAGGGGGAAAACAACAAAAATAAAGTAGAAAGTGGCAGAGATGGGCAAACAAGCACAGTAAGACAACTCTTTAGAAAAGTACTAATATTTATTTATTTATTTATTTATTTTTGTCTTTTTGAGACAGGGTCTCACTATGCAGTTCAGGCTGGCATTAAGTTCACTTTGTAGCTAAGGATGGTCTCGAACTCATAATAATCCTCCTGCCTCAGCCGCCCCAGTGCTGGGATTACAGGTATGCGCCAACACACCCAGCCTAGTACTAATATTTAAAAAAATGAGTATCTTGAAAAACAGAAGGCATTAAAACAAAAAGAGGAGACATGGGGAAGGGTTGGTCAGAATGCCCAGAGCTGAAAATTATAGCACAGTATAATCTACTAAATAGTATTAAAATAATAAATTATTTTATATATCTGTTGTAGCCCATCTCAGGATATTATGAGAATATACATAAAGAGTTCACTTTCATCACTGCTTTGTTAAACTTGTAACTCTGGTGAGAAAAATTGAAAGAGCTACTAAAAAGGGTGTCATGGATGACTAGAGTAACACATAAGAGGTAGACAAAAAAAAACTACTCAAGGCTCAAAGGAAAAAGAAAAACTGAAATGACATACTTTTAATGCGTGGGACACTTCATACATAGGACATTCAAGAGCAACCAAGTAGGTAAGATAATTCAGAAAACCATGTGAGAGCCAGGGATGGTGGTACACACTTGCAATCTCACTCAGGAGGCTGAGGCAGGACAGCTGTGAGTTTGAAGCCAGCCTAGGCTACACAGTTCATTCAAGATCACATTAAACTACATAGCAAGACCCTTTCTCAAACAAAACAAATCAACACAACACAACACAAATGTGAATACCCAGGCAAGAAACATGTTTTAAAATGATCCAAGAAAACGTTCAGGTGATTTTTTTTTTTTTATATTCAGTGTAAACCTAGTTAAGAGCTAAAGGAATGCCTTAGTACAAAGTCAATCTACAAATACTGGCAAAACATGAGGCACTCCAGGGAATCTCTTTCAAAACATCAGCTGAGGGGCCAGGGAGATGGGTCAGTGGACTAAGTGTTTCCCTGGCAAGTGCAAGGGCCTGAGTTCAATACCCGGTTCTGCCAAAAAAAAAGATGAAAAGAAAAGCAAGAACTTGAGGATCAGACTATGAAGAGAGGGCAAGGAGAAAAGTGAGGAAATATGACAGGGACTAAGCCATACATTTATACACACTGAGTTAGGCAATGATCCTGAGAACCATCAGCTGAATGAATATGAATAAAAGTAACAGACATTTCAGTGATGACACACAATGCATATTCTGAATAAATAATATTGAGAGAACACAGTATACTAGACCAAAGCATAATAGTCAAATGCCCAGCCTGCAATTAAAAAAAAATCAAAGTATGTGCAGTGAAACAGGAAAACATGGCCATTCAAAAGAATAAAACAGTAAAACCTATCACCAAGGAAGACCAAACAATAATTTCTAAAACAAAAAATTTAAGGCAACTGCCTTAAATAGACTCAAAAAGCTTGTAAGCTGCATTTTGTTAATTCCTATAGTATGTATTCAAACATTTTTAATATACATCTATTATGATGTTTGTGATTAGAAGTTTTTTTTTGGGGGGAAGGATGTCACATTTTCTTTTTCCATACTACTTATAACTGTTTTTAAACACCACAAACTATACTCATATAATATGGTAAACAATAATTATAGTGTATGTTATAAATGATCTACCAATAATTGCCTATTTCTCTCTCTCCTCCTATGGCCTCTATTTCCTGGGACACAGTAATATGGAAATTAAACTAATTAACAACCCTAAAATAGCTTCTAGGTATTCAAGTAAAAGAAACAGTTGATAATCTCTCACTTTATGTCAAAGGCTAGAAATGCTTATGCTTAATGAGGAAGACTTTCAAAAACTAAGGCCAAAAGCTAAGTCTCTTATCCAAAAAGCACAGACAGTTAAGTAATGAATGTGATTGAAAAGTTCTTAAAAGAAACTAAAAAGTACTAATATTAAGCAAATATAAAAATGACCAGAAAATAAAATAGCTCTATTGCTAATGTGGTGAAAGCTGTAGTGTTGTGGATCACAGATTAACTCAGCCATAACATTCCCTCAAGCAAAACCCTACATCAGAACAAGTTTCTAACTACTCACTTATATGAAGGCTGGGGAAAGTGAACTGCAAAAGAAAGTTCAAACCTTACAGAGTTAATTCATAAGGTTTAAGGAGGCAAGCTGGAGGTGAGGGTGATCTGGCTGTGACATCTGTGACCCCACTGATCGCCAGGGTTGTTAAAAACATAAAATAAAATAAGCCATCCATGTTTTGAAAATCTGTAACATGTGTATCGTTGTATATTACCCTCTTTATGTCATTTTTTCTCTTTGTTTTTGCTTCTAGTTTTTTACTCAAGTTAAAATACAAATACATAAATTGAAAAAAAAAGAATTCACAGAACCAAAAAAGAGGAGGCAACACGAAAGTCCATGGTGAAGCAAGAAGTACTAATATAGAAGTATAGAAAGTTATGGAAAAGATGTAGGTAAGATAATTGATGGGATGTGGCTGCACTTAAAAGATTTTCAATGTAGATGAATCATCTTTATATTGGAATAAGTTGTTTTAGGCTACAAAGAAGTCAATGCCTAGTTTTAAAGGACAGACTTGCTAAGTGTAGTGGTGCATGCCTATATCTAGCACTCCAGAGGCTGAGGCAGGAGGATCACAATTGCCAATACAGCCTGAGCTACTTAATGAGGTCAAGGACAATTTAAACTGCACAGTGAGACTCTGTCTCAAAAAAAAAAAAAATAAAAACAAAAACAAAAAGAAATAACAGAGCTGGGAATGGTGGTCCATGCCTGTAATCCCAGCACTAGGGAGGCTGAGGCAGGAGGATTGTTGTGAGTTCGAGACCAGCCTGAGCTACAAAGTGAGCTTAAAGTCAGCCTGAACTGCATAGTGAGAGCCTGTCTCAAAAAGAGAAAAAAAAAGAAATAACAAGGGGATTGGGAGATGGCTCAGTAGAGTAAGTACTTGCCTGGCAAGCACAATGGCCTGAGTTCAATCCCTGGTTCCATAAAAAAAAAAGTAAGAACAAATGACAGGCTCTGTTGTTAGACACTTATGTTAGCAACTGGCTAATGACTTAAGTTGAAGCCAATGTTCCTCCACCATTCTAAATATCCTAGGATCCTTTTCTATAGTTTAGGTACTCTGCTTGTGCTCCATAAATCAAACAAAGCCAGAATGACAACACATCTCTGTAAACATATTCTACTGAATATTTTAAACCTACTGTTGAGACTACTACCCAAAACTTCCTTTCAGGAGACTATTGTCCATTAATAATGCACCTGATTAGCCAAAAGATCTAATGGAAATTATGAGAATAATGTTATTTTGATACTTGTCAACACAATGTCAATTGTATAACCCATTGATTTGGAAGTAAGTTTGACTCAGTTTTTTTTTTTTTTAATGGTACTGAGGATCAAATTTGGGACCTTGCACTTGCCACGCAGGTGTTTATGCCACTGAGCTATAACCACATCCCCTATTCTCAACTGTTATTACTTAAGAAATACACTGAAATTGCTTCTGATGAGTAACCAAAGAACATGATATCTTAAGACACAATATATCTCTAGTGAATAAGCTATGAATATTACTGGAGTGACAGCAATGTTGAAAATAAGTCATGGTGGTACATGCCTATAATCCCTGTAAAGGAGGCTAAAGCAGGAGGCTCACTGAGAGTTCCAGGCCAGCCTTAGTTACAAAGATCAAGGCCAGCCTGAATGGCCTATCTCAAAAAGAAACACCAAGATTGGTTTAAAGAAAAAAAACTCTATCACTATTTTATATTCTCTAAAAAATAAAAATATAAAAATAAATTTTGTTACATTCATTAAAGAAGACATACCAAAAGAAAGTAGGAAGGAAAAGGAAGAAGAGGAGAAAGGTAAGGGCAATGGGAGAGTAGGAAAGACAGGCAATGTCCAGCAACCACTATTAGTCCTTACCCTGTCCCTGCAAGAGTTCCTACACGGGTGTCCTTCTTTAGTTCTTTGTGCTTGCTTCCTTGTTTTTTTCAATAAAAGGCCATAATAGCTTTAGTCTGTGGCTGTTTATTCCTGACACATTCTCACACTGAAAGGTTTCAGATAAGGCAACCCCACTGGGGTCTCTTGGAAAGTAAACTGGATACTGTGAGTAACTACTCATCCTCTGCACCATTATGGTTGTGAACAACAATAAATAAATTCATATGAGTGAATTTGACTACTAAAAGAAAGTGAAATAAGGCATGGCAGCATGTGCTGACAATCTCAACTGCAAGAGACTGAGAAATGCTGTTTGTTTGAAAATAGTTCCAGATCATGAGCTGGGTGTGGTGGCAGACACCTCTAATCCCAGCACTCAGGAGGCTGAGGCAAGAGGACAGCCAAGAATTCCAGCCTGGCCTAAGCTACACAGGGAGTTCAAAGCCACCACTACATAGCAAGACCCTGTCTTTAAAAAAAAAAAAAGTTCCCAGGCCAGGGAGATAACTCAGTGGCATAAATGCCTGCCTGGCAAGTGCAAGGTTCTGAGTTACAAGTTACAGGGAGCTCAATTAAATAGCCAGAGAGGAACTGTGCTGTCAAGGAAGTCAGTAAAAAGTAGAGATACCAAAACTGCGCTGGTTAGTTAGGTCGCTGGTCTTCTCCTTTTTATCATGTAGACAGCTCTACCACCAAGATGGTCAATGTACCTAACACTCAAAGTACTTTCTGTAAGAAGTGTGACAAGCATCAGTCTCACAAAGTGATCCAGTATAAGAAAGACAAGGATTCTCTGTATGCCCAAGGAAACTGGTGCTATGATCGGAAGCAGAGTGGCTACAATAGACACATGAAACCCATCTTCGAAAAGAATACTAAAATGATGAAGAAGGTTGTACTGAAGTTTCAGTGTGTGGAGCCCAACTGCAGATTGAAGAGAGTGCTGGCCATTAAGAGATGTAAGCACTTTGAACTGAGAGGAGACAAAAAGAGAAAGGGCCAAGTGACCCAGTTCTAACTTTCTGCTTAACTTTAAGGCAAATTTGTCAAAGCTATGGAAAGATTAGCTGTAGGAAAATCAATGCAGTAGTAACCACAAAAAAAAAAAAAATGTGCTGGAGGCTTGAACAGGACAAGAGATTAAAATCAGAATGGCTAGTATGTAAGTCTATGGGATGAATGTATGCTTGACTATAATTGGTACCACTCAGTCCCCCAGTCCATAAAGCCCAGATATATAACAGGTAAGATCAAAAGGTCTTTCATTTACTCAAGAAATTCAATCTATTTATAGAAACAGAAAATGCCAGCCCATTAATTTGCTAGAGTATACTACCAACATCTAAGAAAAAAAACTATCCTACAAATATTCTTTATGAAGATAAAAGAGGTGAGGGGCCAGGGAGATGGCTCAGTGGAATAAGCGCTTCCCTGGCAAATACATGAGCATGAGTTCAATCCCCAGTTCTAGAGACAGAGAGAGAGAGAGAGAGAGAGAGGAGATGAGACTACTTCCCTATTCATTTTATACAAGGACAATAATGCTCTAATATGACAATTAAATTACAAGAAAACAAATCTAGCAACTCTACTTAACACTGAGGTAAAAATCCTACCAAAATATTAGCAAGTGCATTGTAACAAAAAATAAAAGGAACAGTATAACCATGACAAATCAAGCTTTACTCAAGGAAAAGAAGAATCATTTTCTAAGATACAACAGATGCTTTAAAAAGCACCTGAAATTCAGTTATCTATTTGTAATTCCAAAAGAGAAATAAATAATACATTGGAAAGAAATTACCAAAATAGACATTTTCTAACATTGGCACTAGAGATTGAACTCAGGACCTACCCACTACATTACCAACTTTTTTGTTTTTTTTACACACGGTCTCATTAATAACACTGGGTTACACAAACACCTACCATTGTTTCTTTTTTTGTTTTTTTTTTTGTTCTTTTTTTATACTATGGTTTCTTTCTTTTTTTTTGTGGTTGGAACTGGGGATTGAACTCAGGCCCTTGCGCTTGCCAGGGAGTACTTATTCCACTGAGCCATCTCCCCGGCCTATACTATGGATTCTTAATCCTAATGAAAATATATACTTTAGCATTATCATAGCCAGCTACACATCTTGGTAGCTGTGCCTAGGGAATACAAGAAGCCAAATTTTGTGTTTACACAATTGGTATGATGTCAAAGTATGTAGTCATGCAAACATGTCAAACTTGGATTGTTTTACTCTACCTGAGCTTTCTAAACCTTTTTCTTTTCCAAAATCATAATTGTGGTGGTTGCTACATGAAACTTATCTTTGGCCTAACTCTTTGAACATAAATTTGGCAAGGGAAATATATGTAACTGGCAGCTATACAAAATTTTTACTTCTTTGTAACATTCTGCTGAAGATTAAACACTTCTGCTGAAGATAAAACTTTTAGTGCACTATGCATATTTTTAAAATAAAATACAATGTTTATTTCTCACTCTTATCAGTTTCTGAATTTCCCATTCAATTCTAAGTGATTCACTGGTGCAAGAGGCAAGGAGATTCATTCGGTTTCACTTCAAATTATAAAATGTAATAATACCTATAAGTATTAAAATATGGAAAGGACTTTTCTCTTTACAGACCCTGAGCCATAGGTATTTAGAAGGAAGAGGAAGCAGAATTGTAAGTTCAACAATAGCCTGGATAAGTGAGGAAGACCGTGTTTCAAGCTTAGCTCAGCATGCATCAAGCTTTGATTTCAATCCTGTGTATTCACCTACATATATATTTAATTTTCTTTCTTTTTTTTTTTTTTTTTTTTTTGCTCAGAACATGGGATTGAACGTAGGCCCTTGTGCTTGCCAGGGAAGTGTTTATTCCACTGAGCCATCTCCCAGGCCCTATATTTACATTTTCAATTGACATTTTTAGTATAACAAAAAAGTTTCCAGGTAGTCATTACAAAAATTACCTAAATAACTTACCTTTTAAATTCTTTTCTATTTACTTACTTATATGATTACATGATTGTCATATATATTCATTGTAATTAATACATATACATATATCTTTATCATTTTTCCTCCTTTACCCTGCCTTCCTTACCCTCTCCCTCTATCGTACATGTTTACTAAAACAACATGAACAAAATATATTCCCTAAGCAAAAAATTAGATGAAAACAGATAGTAACAGAATCAAAATGTTAACATAAGTTTAAAAGATACAAGGTATATGGACAAGTGCCAAATGATATAACAGAATGGAGAAAGCTGAGACAGAAGTGCTTACAGAGAAGCATTAGGTCTAATGTAAGTCAGGACATTCCTCTGTTACTACAAATAGAAAAGAGGAATGAAAACAAAGAACTGGCTAAAATGTTATATAAATAAGCAATAGTAAGACCTACCAGATTTCAAACATTATCAAAAAGCCAGGTGATGATTCCTCTCTAAAAATTCCAGGAAATGGGCCGGGGAGATGGCTCAGTGGAATAAGTGCTTCCCTGGCAAGCACAAGGGCCTGAGTTCAATCCCAGGTTCCGAAAAAAAATATTATAATTCCAAGAAACAATGTTCAAGGGAAAATACAGGATCCAAGAGGAACAGGGATGCAAAACAAGAGACAGATTAAAGGAGCTAACAGAATAACAAAGAAAAGCAAGCAAAGCAGACCAAATTGGAGTAGGAAATAAAGGGTTTAGCAGAGACAGGTCCAAAGGAGGGAAAAAAAAACTAAAACTGGTCAAAAATCTAGTGTTTGAACTTACTGAGGAGTTTTGGGGTTCTGGTGGACAATTGCAAAAATAAACTCCTAATAGCTACATAACAAAAGACTCAGAGAAAAGTACAAACATTAAATCTAGGAAAAGAGCGCTGGGAAAATAGCATTAAAAACACAAAAGAATAGTAAAAAGAATAGGTAGTTATTGCCTTAATGGAGAGTTTTTCAATAAATCCTCATAGGAATAATTGACTTTAACAAAGGTCTACTTTAAATTTTATAAGATTAGAAACTGGAAAAGACAAAAGATAAACCTAATAATGTATAGAATATATTAACATACCACATTTTTTTGAACTAAGACAATACATAGCATATGCTACATACAATGATCATACTTATACACAAGAACTCAGATGCACATTGAGGATGAAAATAAAAAAAAACCTCAACGTTGGCTTTTAATAGATTTTTCAAAAAAGGTTATTACTTGCTGAAAAATATTAACTAAAATTAATATCACAAAAAAAGACAAATAGAGCCACAGCAATCACTTAAGAACAACAGCTAGGGTCTTCTGCTATCCCATGGCCAGGGGCCACAAAAGGGAGACAAGGTGACTAAGAATGTCAGGAAAATGAGGCACAGCCACCATCATGGATGCCTCACCAAACACACCAAGTTCGTGCAGGACATGATCCAGGAAGTGAGTGGCATGCCATGGAGCTGCTCAAGGTTGCCAAGGACAAACACACCAAGTTCATTAAGTAAAGGGTGGGGACACACATCCATTCCAACAGGAAGCATGAGAAGCTGAGCAATGTGCTGGCTGCCATAAGGAAGGCAGCTGCCAAGAAGTACTGAGTCCCTCTGGAATAAAGCTTTGCAGAAAGTTAACAAAATGTCAAAGAGATTTAAAGTACCTCTTAATGGGAGGCAGGAAAACATATACATTATCCCCTGTAAGCATTTTTGCCAAAAACTAATCTTAAATCTGACCAGGCCTTTGCATGTAACTCTCAGTTTATAGGAAATACAAAAGCCGATGAACTTCACCACAGCGTATGTGTTCTTAAAATAAATATAAAAATGGGGAAAAATGAAAACCACAGATGCAAATTAATAAGAGATAGCACATATAAAAAAATAAGAGACAGCACATATGATAATCTATATGTTAAAAAGCAACACTAAATTGAGGATATAATCTATATGTTAAAAAGCAACACTAAATTGAGGATATTAAGTATAATAATATTGTAGTAATCATTAAGAGGTTCTTATCTTTCAACAATATATTCTCAACTAATTTCAGAAATAATGTTTCTGGGATTGCCCTAAAGTAATCAAAAGTAAAATAAATGCAACAAGACTTGACAGTAATGGATGAAGATGGGTTAGTACACACCTAGAAGTTCACTGCTTTATTACTAAATGGATACAATATAAAGTTCACTTAAAACTAAAAACTTGTATTGTATTAAGAAATACATTTTATACAGTCAGGAGATGGCTCAGTAGAATAAGCACTCCCCTGGCAAAAGCAA
>PVKA01006000.1:0-49871 GCA_004027165.1 Ctenomys sociabilis | reverse complement strand
TTTTCACATCCCACAAAATACTGCCATTATGAAAAATCAGTTTTAACTAGAAATCTGCATTCAACTACAATATTCTATTCTTCAAAATCTTAAACATATCCATTATATGAATCAATTAAATTCATATACCAAACAAAACTAAACTGGTTACCTCTCTCAATTTCTCTCGCTCACGCTCCCTCTCAGCAATTCGTTTTCGTCTCTCCTCCTCTTCTTTAAGAGCATTTTGTGTTTCTGTTCTTAGTTTATCATCTTTAAGAATCTTACGAATTTTCTTTCTGCCTTTTCCTGGGGACTTAGAATCATCATTTTCATCTTCCTCTTCCTCTTCCTCCTCTTCTTCGTCCTCCTCCTCTTCCTCTTCTTTGTCTTCTTCTGAATGGCTCTATGAAATTTTAATCATTGGAGGTAAATCAGTAACTTACATCATTCTATATATGCTAGAAGGATTGAAAAGCTGGGATATGTCTACAGTCATGTTCCAAGTATCATTATTCAATATAACCACAAGTGTGAAACAATTCATGTGTCTATCAACAGATGAATGGATGAAAAGAAAATGTGGCCCTATACAAAGATTTAGCCAGACTAAAAAGCAATAAATTTCTGATACATGCTGTAAGACAGATGAACTCAGAAAACATTGTACCAATAAATTGTTTTTAAATATATGGTTCTACGTTTTAGAGGTACATAAAAACAGGCAAAATGTATTTAGAGGTTAACTGGGGTGGGGCACAGAAGGGACCTGAGAGTTAATATTTAGTGGATCTGAAATTTCTAGTTCTAAGTATAATTAAGGCCACTAAATAATACACCTTAAAATAGTGAAAAGTTAATTTAAAAAATTGAATCCCTCCTCCAAGACAGAATACAGTTAACAGAATCAAAACTGTTAACAGCATTATTTGCTTTAAATACACCCTCCTAAAAAAAAAACAAATTGGCTAATCTCACAATATCTCCCAGAAGAAAATATATTCATATGTAACTCATTACTGAGGATACACTGTTTCATGTTTTCCTAAAATATAACAACTTACATGATTTCCACTGTCCTATCCATAAAAAATAAAATTAAAATGGTTTGAAATAAAAGAAAACACAATCTAAATACTTATATGTATCTGCTAAACATTATGTCAGTAAATTTACCCCATATTATACTACCTGCATATATTTAGACATTTAACAAAATAATCTTTCCATAAGTGATAACAGACTACTAGTATGTATTTAATTAATAGAACATAGAGGTAATGATGATGTACGATAACAATAATTCAAGAACATAATCAATATTATTACCTTGTTTTCACTGGATGAATCTTCCTGAACCTTAATGCGTCGCCTTTTTTTCTTCTGTTTATAACTCCGTTGATTTTCTTCTAATTCTGCTTTCTTTGCAGACCTGAAAAGAATTTAAATGAGAAATAACGCACTTCATGATGAATTTCCTGCAATAAATTATACACTATTGTATCTGACTGTAAACTGCATGAACTACAAACCTGTAGTAATAAAATTAAATTTTTTACAAAAAGATGGCACAAAACAATTATTAAATTAGTGACAATGATGAGGAATGTGAATGACAATCTTAGTGATGCACTACAGATTCAGTCAAGCAGGTAGCATATGCCTATAAATCCAGTACTTGGGATACTATGGCAAGAGGATGACAAGTTCAGGAAACTCAGTGACGGAGTAAGACCCAGTCTTAAAAGAACAAAACAAATGAACAGAACTACATAAAGGTATGAAGATATAGCTCAGTTTAAAATCCAGCAGCTCTATATTTAGAACTCCCCCCAAATAATTATTAGTTATGAAATAGAATCAAGCAGAAATCCTACAATACAAATAGAAATCATAATGGAAAGCCATGCCTGTAGATAGAACCAATCAGGGAGAGAGTATCAGAATCTGAGGACAGGAAAGTTGTCACTGGTACCTTGGCACTTGCCATTAATTGGTGTTGGAAAGCGAAAGAATCAAAAACACATTGTTTGAACTGGAATGGGGTAGCAAGCTATAATACAGTCATCATCAACAAGTCCTAGCTTTTATGTTAAATACTGAATATATATAACAGAACCAATTTTTATCATCAAAACATATCAAGTACTATATTTGATAAGTTTCATAGAACTTGCATACCAAAGACGACTATAGTAGATCACTTACTCAGTGATTTCTTAAAAATAAGAATCCATGAAAGGTAAACACAAGAACTTGATGACACTGAAAAATAAACTGATGAATTAGCCAAGCCAAGGTAGGGTTGGAAAATGCAACTAAACTTACAAAAATGTCAGTGAAAACCACTGAAGAAAATATTCCAAATTTAGAATCTGAAATGAACACTTAAGTAAATAAAGCATTTATCCCCAAATACATATGATCAGAAAATAACCCAATAAAACCTCATAGTCATTTTCGGCTTTCGGCTAGGAGGAGGCTAAGGTGCAACTTTCTTCAGTTGTCCCAAATCCGAGGTTATCCAACACCAGCCACCTCCAGCATGCCACCCAAGTTCGACCCCAAAAAGATCAAAGTCATGTACCTGAGGTGCACCAGTGGCGAAGTTGGCGCCACATCTGCCCTGGCCCCCAAGATCAGTCCCTTGGGTCTGTCTCCAAAAAAAGTGGGGGATGACATCACCAAGGCAACTGGTGACTGGAAGGGCCTGCAGATTACCATGAAACTGACCATTCAGAACAGACAGGCTCATATTGACGTGGTGCTTTCTGCTTCTTCCCTGATCATCAAAGCCCTCAAGGAGCCACCAAGAGATAGAAAGAAGCAGAAAATCACTAAACTCAGCAGAAATATCACTGTTGATGACATTGTCAACATTGCCCAACAGATGCGGCACCACTCTTTAGCCAGAGAACTTTCATGAACCATTAAGGAGATCCTGGGGACTGCCCAGTCTGTGGGCTGCAACGTGGACAGTCAGCACACTCATGACATCATAGATGATGTCAACAACAGCGTTGTCGAGTGCCCAGCTAGCTAAAGAGCATAAAAAATACATCAATAAAGAGATGATCTGACAACCTGCAAAAAAAAAAAACCACCTCATAGTCAAAATTATAGAATTTCACAATAAAGACAGAACTGAAAGCCATTAGAGGCTGATGTCACAGTGATGGCAGGAAGTGCCTCCTCAGAAAGTGGCAGAGGCCATGATATGGAGTGCTATGTTTGCCAGCTGACTGTGTCCCCCAAAGTCATGGCTGACAGAAGACATGTTATGCTGTCCAAGAGCAGATATGACAGTGAAAAACTTCCCAGAGAAAGACTAGCTCCTCAAAGTCATCCCAGTGATGGCTACCACGGAGTACTTATACTGTGCCAAAGAACCAATCCAGTGCTAAAAAAAAAAAAAGGAGAGAGAGAGACCACCACTGTAAGATGGACATGGTGAAGGAAGCTATGGAATATATTACAGTGAAGTTTGTCAGAAAGCATATGATGGGCCTGCAGTTTTTCTCATGATCAAAGGAGCGGTCCACCTCAGAGAGGTGATGGATCTGGTTATCAATGGTCCAGTGATATAGCTTTTCAAGAAGATGCCAAGAGCCACAGTTTGTCTCATGATCCAAGAAATGTTTCCCCCTCAGAGATGAGATGAATCTGGTTACTAATTGTCCAATGTTATTGTTTTCCAAGAGGATGTCAAGGGCCACAGTTTTACTCATGATCCAAGAAATGGTCCACCTCAAAAAGATGACTCTGGCTATCCAAAGTCAAGACATGATTATTCTTCAAGCCACCAGAGTGATAACAGACACATGAGAGATGACTTCAGAAGAAAAAAACGTCAATTTTTATTATACTAAAGACCAGTCTCATCATACAAGGGTCCACCTCTTTTGCAAGAATCACCCATAGTCCAAAAGCACTCTCCACTTGCCAGATGTGTCTCCGGTGTCAGTGGAAGAAGCCACTTTCTACTCCAAAGCAAAATGTCCTCTTTCCACCAGCCTCAGCATAAAAGTATAAACAGACAGGTCCAGCCTTTAAAAACATCAAGATACACTTCATTTGCAAGTCCAACAGCAGGTCCATCATCCAATGTGTCACATAAACCCAGAAGGCAACTTAAAAAGAAACTTGTTGATGCTATAAACAAGGGGGCAGGAGAAAGCTCCAGAAGTTAGAGGAGAGCAAATTGCTGGGGATTTCTGAGTTCGGGGTGCAAACTGCAGCACCTTTCTTATTCAGTGAGAGGCCAGAGGATGCAGAACCCCAGGCACCAGGCAGCACAAAATTATTTGAAGGTAGTCAGTTCAGAATTCACTCGAAAACAACAGTATGAAAATGAAAAGAGCTTGATGAGGCTTACCGACAACATAGTGCAATTTTCGTGATGGTAGTGAAAAGTTTGATTGAAAAAGATCCTTCTCTAGAAAAGCCTATAAAGATTGCACTGAGTCAGAATTTAAAGGTAAGAGGTGACTGGTGTATTGAAGAACTTAAGCATTTCATTGTAGAGTATGATACTTGTACTCAAAATTTTGTAGAGCTGTCTTAAAGGACACAGTGGTTAGGCAAAAAAAAGTTTCTAGAATTTTTTCCTGGATTACTTAGATCCTTAATATGTGGGAAATTTGGTGATGAAGAGAAATAAATTTTATGGGTTTTCAATTCAAATAAACACCTATCACAATCTGTACAAAAACATTTTAATGAGAATTTTCTTCTAGATGGAGGACCTACTAATCATGTATTTTCTAAGTACAAAATAAAGTAACCAAGTTTTTTAAAAAAGACTTAAGAGAAAAATATAATTCATAAAGGTAAGCCTATCCAAATGATGACAGAATTCTCAACAAAATCCTTAACAGACAAGAGAGCTTAAAGTCTTTCAACTACTGCCCCCTAGAAAACCAAGTCTCAGCTAAGATTTATAACCTGCAAAATCAGCTTTCAAAGCTGAAGGTAAAATAAAGATTCTGAACAAAAAGAATCTAAAAAAATTCATAACCATCAAACCAGCATTACAGAAAATACTTGTATGAGCTCTGAAACAGATGTAGTAAGGCAAACATCACCACAGTCCAAACTAACACAATAACAAATGTTGGTGTACTCAATCTCATAAATCAAATATTAGGCTAAGAGAACAGATACAGGGGCCATGGATGTAGCTCAGTAGCACAGCACATGCCTGGCAAGCAGAAGGTCCTACAATTAATCCCCTCACACACAAAAAAAACCCTACAGCAATACATTCATAGTAGAAAATTTAAATACCGCGCTCTCACAAATAGGTCAAACAAAAACTCAAAACATTTTAAAGCTTACTAGTACAGATAGACATCTGAGTAGAGATATACACACAGTCTCACAAAAGAACAAACAACATGTTCATTTTCCAAACTACACAAGAGTTGTGACATTATGGGAAGAAAAATCTTAGAACAGTTAGAATTATCAAAAACAAAATACTGGGGCCATTGAGATAGGTCATCAGACTAAAGCACCTGCTTAGGCAAGCTTAGGCAAGAACAGGGACCACAGTTCAATCTCTGGCACCACATGCCATGCCAGTCCTACCCACAAGGCAGGCTGAGCCTGCCAGAGTTCAGGCATAGTGGTGTATGTCTGTAATCCCAGAGCTGGAGAGGCCAAAAAACAGGAGGATTACTATGAGTCTGCACTGTGTAGTGAGACCCTGTAACAACCAAATACATTTTTAAAATTCAAAACATAAAAATAAAATACACAAAAAAGCAAAAACTTTTATAAAACTAGTAACACATATCAGTAGATGTACATATTGGAAAAACATGTATCTTTATTTCTCTAATTCTATGATCAACAAATATTAACTGACAAATTACATTTTTGGTAATTATAAGTCTTTTACTTATATCATCTCATTAATGCCCACAATAATCAATTAATATAAGAATATTGCAATCTATTTGTTATGATTTGTGTCTAGTTGCCCCTCCAAAGCCTCATTCAATCATGGGGCAACTTCTATACTTTTAACTCATGATCAAGGGCTCGGATTATGGCAGTGCTGCTGGGATTATGGGTGTCAGTGTTATACCACACCTGGGACAGATAGCCTGAATGCAACATAAGACAGACAGACTTACTCTCTGCCACCACCATGAAGTGCTGTCCTCTATTATGTGTCATCTGCCTTGGAGCCAGCTGAGTAAGGACTTGAAACCTCCAGTAACTGTGAAATAAATAAACCTTTCCTTCCTTCATTTTGGGTGTTAGGTATTTGTCGCATCAATGAAAGAAGAGTAACTGGGACACAATTTTACAATTAACAAAGTGATGCATAGAAAATTCATACAAATTGAAAGTATTAAAATCAGGTGTTAGATTGAAGGAGTCTATCTACAAAGTCTCATCTACACTACAACTTCTGCTTGTAACAAACAAAACTTTCAGTAAATACTGGTTTTGTACAGAGAAAAACCAGCCAGGTTAGAACACAATTCAACTATATATGAAAAGTTTTTGTGCTTTTTAAAATAAAAATTGTAAGATTAGTTACAAAATTAAATATTATACATTATAATTTTTAACATTATTGGTTATAATAGCCGTTGTTCAAGTAATTTGAAGGCACAATCATTCAGAGTAATTCTTAAAGTTTTTGATAAACAGTGCCTTACCTAGTTCGGGGTCGCTGTTCATCTTCAGAATCACTAACTTCTTCACTAACTGCTGATTCCTGAAACTCAGACTCTTCTGAATCTTCGCTGCTCACTTGAATTTAAAAGTACATTAAATTATTAAATATTTTACAAAAGAAACTAAATTTACTCAATACATGAATTAACTTCACAGTTTTTAACTGTGATAACATCAGGAATATACATGACTACATCACACATCTTAGAGAGCAGTAGTTGCGAACCAATGGCACACATGTGACAGTAGGCTGTTACATCATTAAAAGCCCTAAAAGAGTCACCATCAGTGTGATACAGAACACACTAGTTAACAATGTAAGTGATAAAAGCAGAACATTCCAACGCAAAAAAAACTGAAACTTTCCAAACTTCAAAGCTTTCTGAATGAAGATGATTCCACAATTAGAAAACTTTTTCTCTGATCACATGTGATAAGATACAACTAAAATTGAGACACATCAAGAACATGGTATAAAATGCTGGAACAATGTAAACAATAAAGTAAAAGCTAAAGGCTACATGCAGAAGATATATACAGGAAATATAAGTTTCAAATTTAGACATGAGTTCTACAAGGAAGTTATCTCATATGTATGTGCAAATTTTCCAAAATCCAAAAACTTTTCAAAACCTCCCAAAATTTCTCATCTCAAGCATTTTTGATAAGGATACTCAACTTGTATTTATAAATATAATTCAAAGGCATTCAAAGTACAATCATAAAACCATAATTCTGCATTAAAAAATAAGTATTAAAAATAAATAAGATGCAAGTATTCAGTTGTGATTTCAAAAAATTACCAGTCAATAAAATACACAAATGATCAACCATAGTTAAATTAATAAAATAAATCTGGCTATTCAACACAAGCAATGTAGGCTTGTCAATGGGGAGGAAGGTCAATGCAGACTTTCATACAATGGTAATTAAAAATTATAGAATTGACCTATAAAGAAACAAAATTAGGACTCTAAAAGAGAAGCAACAGCAGGAAAATTTGTGAATAAAATCATAAATTACATCTCTAATTAGAGTGGGGCTGGCAGGAAAAGACACCTGTTAGTGTCACAGCTATTCTTCTTTATCTCCTCATTTCAACTGGAAGACAGGCTGAATTTCACACTGTGTGGATATACTGAGAATAAAATTCTAAGCTGATATTACTAGGAAAAAGGGTATTCTAACTGCTATGACCAGATTATTAATAGAAAACTTCAATTTTGTTTCTCTGTAATTTCTATAATCATGATTACAGGCAATGAGGCATTTTTCTGGTAAGAAGATTAAAGCAATAGAAGGAAAGATATAAGCCTGAAACACCTCTACAGTCCGCCCCCACAAAATAAAATGCAGTGGTCAAATAATGATGGGCACATAATGAAATGACACAGGCTCCCCCTTGAAGGAACACTCAGTAGACAATGCTGGAACAATGTAAACAATAAAGGAAAAAGCTGTTGTCATGGAAGTAGGGAGTAGAATAGTGATTTTCAGAGCTAGGGGAAATAGTAAGAGTTTGGTTAATGTGTATAAAATCATTAGTAGATAGAAGGATTAAGCTTGGAAGCACTTCACAGACAGGAAATTTACTTAAAAATATTGTATACCATGCATTTCAAAACAGCTGCAAGAGAGAAATTTTAAATGTTCTTCCCACAAAAGAATGATAAATGTTTGAGATGATGAAATCTGAGGCTTAATCATTATACAATGTATACCTGTATTAAAACATCACATTGTATAAGTATGTACAATTATATCAATTATATTAGAAATGAGTATCAGTAAATCCAAAACACACACACACACACACACACACACATTACCAATTAAATAGGAATAAACCATTTTTTCTGACGTTTACTACATGTTAAATAATGTAAGACATGAAAAAGTACCATTAGGCAAACACCAAAGTAATAACTTCTGTAGGCAAAATGGCTGCTACAATTAGTGGGTTCAAGAAAGATGAGAAATAAGATATTTACAAAGTCTAAAAGTATATCCCCACAAAATATTAATTACCTAAAAGTAAAAAAATAATGAACCTTTCTTTTCTCATTATGGTACTGGGTCTTGAACCCAGTGACTTCACACTAAGCTATGGCCCCAGCTCTTTTTCACTTTTTGAGACAAGGTCTCACAAAATGGACTCAAAGTTACAATTCTCCTACCTCAGCTACCCAGAGTATTAAGTATTAAGTGTACACCACTATACCTAGCTTATATTTATAGTAGAAATAACCTGCAAAAACCAACATATCCAACTAATCAAGGTTAATATTTGTGGAAGACCCACCCAGCAGCTCTCCTTGAAAGAAGAGCGACTGTCTCCATTTTGACTGAGCCTGATCCTATTGCCTTGTATAGCTATGTAGAGAGCTGGCTAGGACTTCTGTTTATCCTTCAATGGGCCTTAAGCAATGTGTATTGGTCTAGCTGAGGTGATGGTGATGGTCTTTGAAGGTGGCATGCGTGTTTCCCTGATAAACATGTTGCTCCTTAACGTGAGCCGGGTCGAGACAGGATGGTAGAACTAATGCTCTGCGCTGTCAGCTGGGATCGAGCCTCGAGAAAGAGGCTATGACTTCCTGGGGCTTGAAAGACTACATCAAAGCTGAAGCACCAGACTTTCCAAAACATTAAACACTATATAGTACGGTTCACTTTCTGCATATCCTCTCTGCATATGGCAGAGGTAAATTTAGGCCACCTGCCTAGCTCATCTCATACTAGTCACCTAATTCCCATGATTCTCAGTCAATCCTCCTCAAGCCACTTCCCCACTGAATAAAAACCAGATGAGGCCCTGGGTAGCCCTCTTGGTTCCGGGAAGCCATCTTCGTGGCTGGACCTAGAGCCCCTTGACTCCCCGATGATTAAAGATATAATTTAGTGTCTTCAATTTTCGCCGTGGGTTACATAGAAAGTGGTAGATTGAAATCAACTTGATAGAATTCCAATAACGTAACCTTGGAATTACAAATATTGATTCTTTAGACTTGGACGAGGACTTAAAAGAGTTTTCTACAAATATTACCAACAAAAGGCACTGATGCTATATGCACTTATTATGATATATTGAAAATGACACAATTTCTATGGCATTCCTTTAAAATGTATAAAAATATAAATTTAATGATTAAAAAACATCACACAACTATCAAGGAACAGTTGGGAAAATAACAAGTTCATATTCTTCAACAGCCTCAAGAAAAAAACTTGAGGAACTGTCATACACAAGAATAAAGAGATATAATTAATGAATACAGTACAGGAACATGACCTACCTCCTGAAGCAGAAAACAAATAGTATGGGACAGCTAAGATCTTATTTTTCATTTATGTATTTGGTACAGGACCTCACTATGCAGCTCTCCCTTACAATGATACTCCTCCTAAAGCCTTGCCAGTGCTGGGATTACAGGCATGTGCCACCATGCCTGGACTCAGTGGTTGGCTCAGTGAGCCCAGGAGCAGGGCCAGAGAGGCATATGGTGCCAAGTATCAATCCCCGGTCCCTGCACTTGCCTAAGCAGGCACTTAGTCCACTGAGCTATTTCTTCAGCCCCTGAGATCTTTCAATAACCTACATGGCTTACTTCAAAAGACAGAAAAGGTTTTGTGACTTTAGGGATCTTATGGTCTCTCACAACTGCTGATTTCCATTCAACTTTGCTGTGGGGCATATGCAACAAAAGAAAATGAATATGGACATATACCAAAAACCTTTATAAAAACAGGCAGTCACTAAGTTTTGGCCCATAAGCATCATCTGCTACACTTAGCTTACTTAATGGTACTCTATCAATGTTAACTTCCTAGTTTTGACAATTATACTACAATAACTGCAATATATTACAGCAGAGAAAGTACATGAATAGCACTAAAGAGCTTTGTAATATTTTTGCAACATTTCTGCAATCTGTAATTATCTAAAAATTCAAAAAGCTTAAAAGCATAATCTTGACCTAAGGTCACAATCAAATTTCTGTTCTAGTTGATGGGACAAAAAAGATAGAACGTAAATATTATAATTAATTGGTAAGGGGAACAGAGAAAAAGGGAATAAGGAGTTACTGCTTAATGCTTATAAAAATTAAATTTGAGATGATCAAAATGTTCTGGAGATGGACAGCAGTGATGATTGTGTAATAATGTGATACAACCAAACTGAACATGTATGCAGTTAAACTGGGCTTTCTTTGGCAGCACACATATTAAAAAATTGTTACACTGGTAAATTTCATGATATTTATATTTTACTACAATTAAATGCAATAAAACAATGTAAAGCAATTGGTAAACAAGTAGAAGTTGAAGGAACTATGAAAATATGTTAATACTGATTCCCACATCTGTGTACAAAACAACACTAATTTTCAAACATTTATTTTGAAAATTTTCAAAGCTACCAAACATTAAAAAATGCATTGAATAAACACATATACCTTCTCCTAAATTCATATTGTTATCAGAATAAGAGATTTGTTTTATATCCATGTACATTAAACAAGCTCTTGCAACTTGAAAATATACTCATAAGTGAAATAAATCAGGCGCACGTGTGTAAATATCATATTGTCTCCCTAGTTTTAAGAACTCAGAAATGAAAATTGAAAGGTCTAACACAGTTAAAGGGAAAACGACAACTTAAGGATTAAACATCAGAGAGTTGAAAGAAGAAAAGAGGAATTATGGCAGGGCCAAAACTACACATTTATATACACAAGATGGTTAAAGGAATGGTCCTGAAACTCACCATCAGGATTTTGAAGATAGCACTTGATGAGTAGGGTCCTCACCCTGACTGACTATGTATGCGGTTGTCTATGAACTGAGAGACTGAAAAGGGGATAGGAGGGTGTAATACTGAAATTGTGCTTGAAATTCCTGCCATCTTGGTCTTCTAAATGTGTACTGCTTCTAATGTCATATAAATTGTTGCTATACTCTCTTTAAGAGAAATGTAAAGAAAATAAGGTAATAGAAGAAAACAAGAGATGAGAAAAAATGTCACAGAATTGTCCTGTTACAATGTTGTATATGGTTCAATTTCTCAATTTCTGTGTAAAATGTGTAATTGGGTTTTTTTTCACATTCTATAGAAATATGAAGTTTAGAATATCCATGAATTTTGGAAAATAGTAGTTCAATATTATGGCTAAGGAGTTTGACATTCAGGCAGACAATGATGTTAAGCCCAACTGCCTCTGTTACAGGATAATAATATCATTAAGCTTTTCTTCTGGATGTTTAACTACTAAAATCTACAACGAAAAATTAAGAGAAAAACAGGGGCAAAAAGGATAACCAATATTTTGGCTCTGGGCCTTCAAGGTCAGGCAAGACTCAGGATATAAAAGAACCTGTGCTGTGATATCCTGGAACTCAGTGGTGTCACAAATCTTCTGATCAAGATTATGGGGCCACAGAGGAAAGTGATCGATGATGCATAGTATGCCTAAAGAGGGAAAACATCCTCTCAGGATTACACAGAAAGCAAATTGGTCAAGCAATAGTCATGACTTATCCAAATGGTTGACAATGACAAAAGATCTACAAGGTGCTATACGTGGTCTCAGAGTAAACCATGGGGAGATTTGAATGTCCTTGCCACATACAAAAGTGATTTTAATTATGTAGCTCTTGCTTTTACATGATCTTAACCATCCAGCACAAAAGTTTTACCATAAGGTATAGTGAAAGTAAAGCCATATTAAAAAGGTTGAACTGTGAAAGGCTCAAGGCAACAACTTCAAACATTTGCCAGTTCAGCTGACAACCTACAACCATTACACACAACTGGACTATATTGGGCTATTTTCCTGAATTCAACTACCTACAATAGTTGAACTGGCAACAAGTATAAAAAGGTCCTTTAAAGAGTTCTCCAAATACATTTCCTCTAAAAACAAAAAAGGGGCTGGAAAGATAGCTCAGCAACACAAGCATCTGCCTGGCAAGTACAAGGTCCTGAGTTTGATCTGTGGTACTGCAGGGGAAAAAGGAGAAATAAAAACGAAATGACCATCTCTGCCAAAACACAACAAAAAAGGGCGAGATAAATTAAGGGCCAGGGCTAGGGAGATGGCTCAGTGGGATAAGTGCTTCCCTGGCAAGCACAAGGGCCTGAGTTCAATCCCTGGTTCCACCAAAAAATAAAAAAAAAAATTAAAAAAAAAATAAGGACCATTTTGTAGTGAAAATAATATATACATATATATATACAATAAGATAGATATACAGCTACCTTCTTTTAGTTCAATGGAAAGGTCTGTACTAATATTGTCTAGACAGGATAACATCTCTGCATGGTTTTTGAATAACTACTATGAAAACAACAATATGCAATGTATTAATTATTGTACCTGCCATACTAACCTCTTCTGAAACTGTTTCATTACAATTTTTTCTCATTAAAATGAATAAAAAATAAAGAACAAAAAAAAGGCAAGCTCTTTTACACATACAATGTGAAATTAAATGATGATATCAGGACACTTTATCACTAAGCATAAGAATACTGTTCTACATAAATATTACTAAGACATTTCAAAAAAATAGAACCATTAATATTATAATGGCAATATTATAAAACTGCCATTAAAATAATTTTGACATTTTTCCAATTTAGGAGAAAATAAAACTTTTCATGCTGTACTGTTCTCTAACCTGTACGATACATTTAAATTTAATATTAACTTGATTAAATGATGATATTTATGAAGAGCATAATTGCCTTCAGATTTTTCCTCATCTCCCAATTGTGATTCCCAGTCAATATATCAAAAAGACAGTTTGCAAATGTATCCTGTGCGCTAAGTGAACATTGCCATCGCATGTAATGAGGCAATTCATTCAGTGGGTGTGATGTGGCAGATGCGAGAATTTTGATGTTAAAAATGCATTAATCACTATCAGCATAAAATATAATGGTATATTAAGAGGGTACTCTCTCTTACACAAACAAAAGAAGCCTACCTACATAATATGATACTTTGATCACACTTTCCACACTTCTGATCAAAAAACAAATTGGACAAGAACCAAACCAAATTCAACTGTTAACTTCTATATTAACGTTATGAGGCAATGTCACTTGTTGTTTCTGCTGTTGTTGTCTTTGAGACAAAGTCTTACGCCATAGTTCAGGCTGCCCTTGAACTCGCTAGGTAGCCTAGGCTGATCTGAAACTCACAGCAAACCTCATGTCTTAGCCTCCCAACTGCTAAGATTATAAGCATGTGCCACCATGGCCAGGCTCTGATTTGATTCTTGCAAACAAAACTTTGGAGAAACTGAGTTCATGAACTGCATCACAACCACAAGTTACCCATAGAAGCAGGAAAAAAAGTCACACCCAAATACCTAGGGGGATTAAAGCACCTGAAAGGAGGCACAGGAGCCAGAGGTTCAATCCCCCAGGGCCTGCCAAGCTGGCCCCAGCCCCAGGGCACACTGAGACTGCTATTAAAACTAGGAATGGTGGCGATCCCCAGTAATCCCAACTCTTGGGAGGCGGAAAACAGGCCAATCACTACAAATTTGATCTGCTAGTGAGACTCTAAACACCTTGTGGACCGTTCATAAAATACAGAAAGTATACTTACATATATATCAAAGGAAGTTTGGGCTTAACAAAAGGAAATCTTAAACGTGACATAATCATGAACACTAAGGCACTCTACGTCTTAAGTAAATTCTCAAAGGCAACCTCAGAAAGATGCCCTTTGTTTTTTTGTTTGTTTAACTTTATTTTATTGAAGAACAAATAGCAAAGAGACAGTTTCAAATCAAATTAGCAGGACACATGCAAGAATACATTGCATATTGTTTTCATAGTGAGTTTCTGTCCTATAAGGTGCACACATGATATTCTACTTACAACCACTATTAGAAGACATGTCTCTAAACAATTAAAAGAATTAAAAGAATGCAGCTGAATACTTATTTTTCAAAGCTGAATTATAGTATAGTTTCAATAATTAATACATTCTACATTGTTATCTTCCTAGTGGTTGTCGATAGTTCAAGAAGCTAACAAAATATCCTGTCCAAACACTATTAGTGCAAATCTTCTTTATCATAGAATTAGGCAGAAGTACTTCATATTTATCCTAACTGTACTGTTTACACAAACAAAGACTGGTTCTTCCTTTGTATCTCTTTTTTGTTTAGTCCTGTCAAAGATGGGTATTCCATTATCATTCAATTATTGTGAGTGACTGAACACAGCAAAACAATCAAAAACAGTCCAACAGTCCACAATAATAGTGGGTTATCTTAAGAAGTTGTTGACTAGAGCCAGCTTATTATTATGGCCTTATTTTATATACCTCATTTTTATACTTTTCCACTGGATGGTTAAGACCAAGATAAAACAAGACCTATCTAACAGAAAATGTAGCTTTTGCATCTGATGAGGTCTATCAAGTTCACTTAAAGTTTATCCTGTAACCCCATACCTCACTCTGTAGATCCTTCTATCAGTGTCAGCCATGTGAATGAGTCATAGCCATTGCTTCACCAGTGTGCTGCTCTCTGTGAGAGCCTGAGAGAAAATTTTCCCTCCATGTAACTATCCTTAGGCACACTATAGATCTTTGATCACACTATTCTGCGGCTCCATAATCTCCTTGATCAGAAAATTTGGGACACAACTGAGTTCCATGATGTTATAGTACAGGTTCTTCTATGTTCTGAGTCTTCACTGACCTTAAAAGGCTAGGACCAAAATGTCGGCTTACCTTGGGCCCTTCCATTTCTCCAATTTTTGATCTGTGAACTTAGGTTGTTAATGATCCAGAAGAGAAGCTGATTAGTACTCTACCACATATGCAGTTCAGTTTACCCTATCTGACTGAATTATTTTTAGTTGTTGTCACACATGTGAAATTGCTTTTCTTCTCATTTCATATACTAGACTATACGATATTTGCACATGTGTGTCTGCTTTATTTCACTTAAGACTGTATGTTCAAGTGGCAGTCACTTCAACATAAATGTTTTAAGTTTATCATTCTGTATAGCTGAGTAATACTCCATTGTACAGAAATACCACATCTTGTTCAATGATCGCTCATGTGACGAGCATCTTGGTTGTTTCCAAGATTTGGCTATCACAAATTGTGCTGCTTTAAACATAGGTACGCATATATCACTATGACATGATATTTTGAGTTCTTCCTGGAAAATTCCCAGTAGGGGATAGTCAGCTTGAATGAGATTTCCAGTCCTACTTTTGTGAGGAGCCTCCAAGCTGATCTCCACAATTGTTGTACCAGTCTACATTCCCACCAGCAGTGGAGAAGTGTTCCCTTTTCCCCACATCCTCTCCAACATTTGTTCTTCGTTGAGTTCTTTATGATATCCATTCTTTGTGGAATGAGATGGTATATCAGTGTTGTTTTAAATTGCATTTCACGGATGGCTAGCGATGTGGAGCATTTTTCATATATTTATTCACGTCTTTAATTTCATACTCTGAGAAGTGTGTATTTATCTCAGATGCCCATTTCGGGATTTGGTCTTTAAATCTGAGGGCCCTAATATATCTAAGTTCTTTATATACTCTACAGAGCAGAACATTGAGTTATTATTAGTTAGGATTTTTTATTTATTTATTTTTTTGAGATAGGGTCTCACTATGCAGTTCAGGCTGGCCTTAAGCTCATTTTGTAGCTCAGGTTGGTCGCGAACTCACAATCCTCCTGCCTCAGCCTCCTGAGTGCTGGGATTACAGGCATCCACCACCACGCCCGGTTCTAGTTAAGATTTTTTAGAAATTTGTGGGTTGTCTTTTCACTTTACTGACAATTTGTTTTGAAGTGTAGAAACTTCTCAAAAAAAGGTGATCCCGGTTGTTAATTCTTTCAAGTGTTTCCCATGTGAATACAGGTTTGTTCATGAACTCTTTGCCTGCCCCTATGCCTTCAAGAGTTCCTCCTACTTTCTCTTCCAGGAGATTGAGTGTTTCTGTTTTAATGTTTAGATCTTTAATCCATTTTGACTTTAACTTAGTGCATGATGATAGAGCTGGGTGACGTTTTAGTTTTCGACATGTGGAAAGCCACGCTTTCCAGCACCATTTGTTGAAAAGGCTATCTTTCTTCCAGTGAGGTTGGTAAGCCCCTTTGTTCAACATCAGGTTGCTGAGTAGTGTACGCAGAGGCCTCTGCATCTTCTAATCCATTCCGTTGAGCCTGAGGTTTATTTCGTTGCCAATACCATGTTGCCTTTATCACAGTGGCTTTGTAGTATAATTTGAAGTCAGAATTGCGATGCCCCCGGCCTTGTCTTTGTTGGCCAGCATTGTCTTTGCTATTCTTGGTCTTTTGTAGATCCAAATAAGCTTTAGGAATGATTTTTCTAGGTCTGGGAGGTATGTTGGCGACATTATGATTGGGATTGCATTAAATCTATACATCAATTTTGGGAATATAGCCATCTTCACGATGTTGGTTCTTGTACCCAGGAGTATAAAATATCCTTCCATTTTCTGAAATTCTCTATGATTTCTTTTCTTAGGGTATTGTAATTTTCCATGAAAAGATATTTGATTTCCATGGTAAAGTGAATTTCAAGGTGCTTCATTTTCCACAGAGCTATTGTAAAATGTATTGTTTCTATAGTCTCCCTCTCAGTGAGTTTGTTCTCTGTGTACAGGAATGTTACTGACTTTTGAGTACTGACTTTGTATCTTGCTATACTACTGAGTTTCTCTATCAACTCTAGTAGGTTCTTGGTGGAATTTTGTGGGTCTTCCAAATAATGTATCCTGTCATCTGCAAACAGTGATAACTTGTTCTTTACCTATTCTTATTGCTTTTATTTCTCCCTGTTGTCTGCTATTGCTAATGATTTCAAAACTATATTGAATAGGAGGGGTGATAGAGCACATCTTTGTCTTGTACCTGATCTAAGAGTAAAAGATTTCAGTTTTTCCCCGTTTAGAATTATATAAGCTGTTCGTTGTCATAGATGGCTTTTATCAAATTTAGGTAGAGGTCATCTATTCCAATTTTCTGTAGGACCTTGAACATGAATGAGTGTTGGACTTTGTCAAAAGCTTTTCCTGCATAAATTGAGATGATCATGAAATTTATAGATTTAAGTATATTAATATAGTGTGTTACATTTATAGACTTGTTAATATTGAACCATCCTTGCATCCCTGGGATGAATCCTACCTGTTCATGGTGTATGATCTTCTTGAGGATTTCTTGTACTCTGTTTACTAGGGCTTTGAGAATTTTTGCATCTATGTTCCTGAGAGAGATTGACCTGTAGTTCTCTTTTTTGGTTGTGTGTTTCCATGGTTTTGGAATCAGTATAATACTTGCCTCCAGATATCATGTTGGGAGGACCGCTTCCCTTTAAATGTCATTGAAGAATTTGCCAAGTGCAGAGATTATATCTTCTATAAATTTCTTGTAGAATTCAGCTGTAAACCCATCAGGACCTGGAGTTTTCTTTGTTGGCAGGCTTTTGATTACCTTTCATATTTCATTGGATGTTATTGGGTAATGTCTTCTTGATTCAGTTTTGGTAATTTGTACCTTCTGAGGAAACTGTCCATTTTTTCTGTGTCTTATATTCTGTGAGTGTAAAGATTATCGAAGTAGCTATTGATAATCTTTTGAATTTCCACGGGGTCTGTGCTGATTTCACCCTTTTCATTCCTTATTGCTTGTATTTGAGTTTTTTCTTTCCTCTTTTTGATGAGCTTAGCTATGAACTTATGAATTTTATTTAGTGTTTCAAAGAGCAGCTTTTTGATTCATTCATTCTTTGAACTGTTCTCTTCATCTCTATCAAATTAATTTCTGCTCTAATCTTTATGATTTCTTCCCGTCTTTGGGCTCTGGGTATGCTTTGCTCTTCCTTTTCTAGATGTCAGAGGTGCAACATTAAGGTGTTTATTTGTTCCCATTCTGTTTTCCTAATGTGTGAGCTCATAGCTACAATTTTCCCACTGAGAACTGCTTTCATCACATCCCATAAAGTCTGGTAAGTTGTGGTTGAATTTTCATTGAATTGTATATATAGTTCTATTTATTGTTTAATTTCATCTGTGATCCATTGATTGCTGAGTAGGGTGTTAATTTCCACAAATTTAGTGGACTTTTCAGGTTTCTTTTGTCACTTATTTCCAGTTTCATTGCACTGTAGTTGGATAATATGCATGGGATAATTTCTGTTTTCTTGCAGACATTTAAGCATGACCAATGTACTACTATGTTGCCTATTTTACATATACACCCGTGTGCAGCTAAAAAAACATTTGTATTCAGCTGTGGTTGGGTGGAACATTCTGTATATGTCCACAAACTCCATTTGTTCCAATCTCTGGTACAGTTCTGGCTATTTCTTTGCTAATTTTTGTCTGCTTGACCTATCTTTTTGAGATTGTGGTCTTGCATGTTATATTTTTCATGTCCATTACGATTTGTCTTAGCTGGGCGTAGTGGCCCATGCCTGTAATCCGAGCACCTGGGAGGCTGAGGCAGGAGAATTGTTGTGAGTTCAAGACCAGCCTGAGCTACAAAGTGAGCTTAAGGCCAGCCTGAACTGCACTGTGAGACCCTGTCTCAAGAAGACAAAAAAAAAAAAAGACTTCTCTTACAGAGCTAGGGAGATGGCTCAGTGGAATAAGCACTTCCCTGGCAATTGCAAGGGCCTGAGTTCTAATCCCTGCTTCCGCCAAAAAAAGAAAACAGATTTGTCTTACATTGTTGGGTGCTCCTGGGTTTGGTGCATATATTTATGAGTGTTACCTCTTCCTCTTGAAGTTTTCCCCTTACCAATATATCATGGCCTTCTTTATTTTGATTATTCTTGGTTTTAAGTGGAAATTATCTGAGAACAGAATTGCTACTCCTGCTTGTTTCTGAGGTCCTGGGGCATGTAGTATTGTATTACTTCCTTTGATTTTAAGCCTATGAATGTCTTTTTCAGATAACTGTGTTTCTTATATACAGCATACTGTTGGATTTTGTTTCCTAATCCACTGTTCCAGTCTATTTCTCTTAATTGGTTGAATCCATTTACATTGGTTATAATTGAGATGGGTTGAATTATGATTGTCATGAAATTCACCTGCTGTTGTGTACTCCTTTTTGTCCTTTGTTTAATTGTGTGCCCTATTTAGTGGGTTCCTTCTGTTTTCATTGTGGAGTTCTGGTCATTGTGGTCTCTCTCTGGAACATCTTTCAGTAGCCTGTGTAGGGATGGCCTAGTTATCATGAAATTCTTTAGCTGTTCTTTGTCATGGAAGTACTTAACTTCTCCATCTAACTTGAAAGAGAGTTTTGCAGGGTATACCAGTCTGGGCTGGAATTTGTTTTCATAGAAAACTTGAAGAACTCTGGTCCATGCTCTTCTTGCCTTCTTGGTTTGTGTAGAGAAGCCGGCAGTAATTCTGATGGGTTTTCCTTTGAATGTGATCTGCTTCTTTTCTCTAGCAGCTTTCAGTATACTATTGTTATGTTGGATATCTGGGATCTTCACTATTATATGTCTCAGTGTGTTTTTAGTTGGGTTGAAGTTATTTGGTGTTCTATATTCTTCAGTTACCTGAATGTTAAGACTGTTTCCTCATATTTGGGAAGTTTTCTGCTATTAACTCTGCTCATATTCTTTTTATATCATATGTATTGGCCCATTCATTTTCACTGATGCCAATTAATCTCACAATGTTCATCCTGGCGTCATCTTGCAGATGATGGATTATTTTTTCCTGCATCCTCGTTCTTTTTAAGAGATCCTTTCTCACTTTTCACTACCTGCACTACCGTCTTCAAGATCTGAAACTCTGTCTTCACTTTCACCCAAATGGTTTTGTAGACTCGTGATTGAGATTTTAATTTCTTCTATATCTTTTTGATTCTGCTTCATGCAATCTATTTCTTTTCTGTATTGCTCATTCCAGAAATCTGTCATATTTCTGATCTCTTTTTTTTTTTATCAATGTCTTCTTGAAAGGTAGCTATTAATTCTTTTACTGTAGAGTTTTTCCCAAATTAGGTTTCCTCTATAAATTTATACAATTCATTCTCTAATTCAGATGCTATGATTTAAAGAATTCTTGTTTCATTTCAGAAATTATTTCTGCTTTGAGTTCCTCTTTACCTTTCTGCTGTTGTTGCTTTGCCTGCAACACTGTTAAGTCACACATCTCAGCTGGAATAGTATTCTCTGCACTTGTTCTGAGTGGGCATTGGGTTTCCCCCATAATTTTCTGAATTTGATTCATTACTTTAGATGCTATGTATTCAAAAATTTCTTTTTTTATTTCAGGCATTAATTCTGGTCTGAGTTCCTCTACACCTTCCTGCTCTTGTGTTTTTGCTTCCACTTCTGTTAATTCATTCATTTCAGCTCAGCTATTGTCCTCTGCACTTATCATTGGTGGACTGGAGGCCTGCGATTGCATTTTGTTCCTTGTCTTTGTCATTTTGCCTAGCACTGACCTCTGACCTTTAGTGTAGAGCTTTGGTGCAGTTACAACCTTAGCATAATGAAATTCGGGTGCCAGTCTATTAAGCTTGAGATTATCCAGTTATGCCTGGCCTGGATCTAACTGCTATGGTTCTGTTCTTTTTTGTTGCAGATGTTTTGGTACACCTGTGAGCCTGTGGTTCCCTTCTGTTGGGTCCCTCGTCCAGGGAGCAGTGAGGAGCACAGAAGCTCTCCCTCACACTCACCAGGCTGGGGAAGTGTGGATCATGTGCCAGGAGAGTCAGAAAAATTCTCACTTGCTTGGCAGGCTTGGGGTCAGTGGCTTCAGAGAGTTGCCGTGCAGGTAGTTCTGTGGTGTCTCAGGTTGATCGCTCACTGGGAGGTCTTGGGGGTGGGGACTGCAGATGTCATGGGGCGTGCAGAAAGAAGCCAAAGGCTCTCCCACACCGAACTGGGCTCGCCAGCCTTTGCTGAAGATGCATAACAATCCATGTTATCATTTAACTTGTTAAATCTCTCAGTTCTTTTTTAAAATCTGAAAGATCTTGCATTCATGCTGCAAAGAAATTGATGATCACTCACAATTAGTAATATTGCATCTTTGACTAAAAACTTTTCAACAGGGTAAGAAGTAATCCTCCTAAGGCTGTGATTCTTAGGTGCAAAGAATGAACATTTTGTTGCTTCAGCAGGATATGTGTAATGTTCATTAGGTTGCCTTCATATTACATGTGCATTTTTCTGTATGTATTTCAAATCAAAAAAGTTTTTAATAAATCATGGTACTTTGTAAAAGAAATAGAAATTTTAATTATATATCATAAATAAATGAACTGTATGATTTTAATATCTTAATATAACTATTACACAACAATGCAAAAAATAAAAACAGCTTTTTAAAAATCTTTGATGGCTCTCATCCTAAAGAGGTTCTGTATTTTAGAAAGATTTCCAAAATTGCTTTCCTATCCCTAATAGAAAGGAAGAATCTACATTCCAGGAGTTGCATACTATATATATTATACATAGCTTCAGAATCTGCCCCTTAGAGCCAAGCTATGCGGCTCATGTCTATAGTCTTAGCACTCGGGCAACAGAGAGCAGAGGATAACCACAAGGTTGTGACCATCCTAGGCTACATAGTGTGTTCAAGACTAGACTGAACTACATGGCAAGACCTTGTCTCAAAACAAAAATCTCAGACTGGGGAGATAACTCAGTAGAATAAGCGCTTGCTTGGCAAGTGCAAGAGCCCGAGTTCAATCCTCAGTTCTGCAAAAAAAAAGATCAGCCCCTTATACAAGCCACATAAGACTGAAGAGACAGCTCAGAGGACTAAATGCCTTATTACGCAAGCACAAGCATAGGGGTTTGATCTTTGGCACACTGAGTACCCCTCCTAGACACAGGACACTGTGGCACATGCCTAGGAAGGCTGAAAACAGGATGATTACTACGAGTCTTTTGCACATAGTGAGAACCTGTATAAAATAATTTAAAAAAACAAATATTTGGCTTTTATTGCTAAGCCAAATTCCTGCTTAAATAATATACTTATTAGCTAATACATTTGCTGATTCCAAATAAAAATGCTCTTTCCAAATACACCAGATGTACCTGTCGCACATACCAGCAATTATTCTAGTATGAAGCACAGAAGCTTATATAATTCTCCAATATTTGGTCTCTCAGTCTCATCTTCTATTGTTCTCTTTTCTCCCATCTACCTTCTATATTAATTTCATTCCTTTCACTATATTTCAAATAGTTTGTTTTTGTGATACAGGGTCTCATTACATATTTCTAGCTGACCTTAAACTCACTATGTAAGAACTCATGGCTATCCTCTTGCCTCAGCCTCTCAAGTGCTAGGATGACCCACCGGCATCCAACACCACACTGGCCCATGTGCCAGTTATTTTACACAGACGTTTACTATTTTCCTGCTTGATCTATTGGATAAAACCCTTCTTCTAAAACATTTTCTGAGAATAATGCCCATTTTTCCAAAAAGGTAAAGATGTTCTCCTTTTGTGTATTAGACAATATCTGTTAAACAAAACAATGAACAGGTTGCTTCAAGTTTTTATAACATCAATCTATAATTCATACTAAATTATCAGAGCTAGCTTCATATCAGATCACTAAAAAACATCTGAAATATTTGATCTTATAGGTCTTAGCACCACTAACAGTGATATAACTGCCTAGCCATGTAGCACACTTACACATACATTTTAACTTCCTGATACATAATAATCATACAGAGTACAGTATAATTTAATACATATATGCCATATGTGATAAGTCAAGAAAACTGACTAGCTCCTTAAACACTATTTCTTTGTGTTAGAAAAATTTCAATCACCTCTCTTCATAAAATATAAAATAAATAGTTGTAAACTAGATCCACCCTAATGTACTATAGAATTATCCTCTTATCTAACTGCATTTAAGTACCTTTGGTCCCTTGTATTCAACTTCTCTCTGACCTTGCTCTAAAAAGATGAAATCAAGTTTTAGTAGTTAAGAAATCAAGCTTTTAAGCTTCCACATGACACCATATTATACTTCCGCAGCTGATTTATTTTACTTTCTATAATGTCTTTCAGTGACCACAGTATAATTTAAAACTCAAATAATTTGCATATATATGTAGTTTGGAAAACTTTGTATGAGATAATCTTATTCATTTTTGTGTCATGGATATTTAAAGTGATACTGGAAGGATTTAAACTCAATGCAGAAGGACTCAGACTGTCATGCACTGAAAATTTAATCTACATATATCCAACTCAAGTTTTCCTAATAACCTTGTAGGTGTTTACTCAAACTAATTGTACTTTCCCACATGAAAATAATTTTCTTTTTCTAATTGTGTATAATCTTACATTTTATACATTGCCTTTAACTTTATTTTATTAGTTCATTTATTTCTAGTATATTATTTCCCCACTATAAATTCTTTATTCATACAAGAAAATATAATTGCACTGATACTCTTAGTACTAGTGATCAACTATTTGAGTAGGCATACTTAAGTTTCATTATTGTACTTACTTGTAAAACAGTATTTTTTTACATTCTGAATAGAAATGCCTTACCCTTCCTTCTGTTTCTGCCTTTGCCTTCTTTATGTTCCTTAGGCTTTGTCCTTTTTTCTTCTCCAGATTCTCCATCACTGACAGTTAGTTTGTGCCTCAAGAGCCTATGTCTGTATCTTGGTTTCTTAGATTCTTCAGAATCCGAATCTGATTCAGAATTGACCTGATTTTTTTCTTCTAAATGAAGAAAACACCAATGAAATATTCAGCGTCTTTAGACTTTACTTTGTAAATTTGTCTCAACAATTACCATAATTTATGGACAATTTCAGAGCTATACATATACTTTGGTATCATTGATGACAGTTCACATTACATATTACACTTAATATGACCATTACTGAATATTTACCAAGTATCACCATGTATATCACTATAGAATATTCTTTTACATAATAATCCTGCTCACTGGCACTGACAAAACTAGATTAACTTTTAAAATTATTACAAGATACTCAAAGGAATGATGATAATAAAGTTGCAAACTTTTCTTCTGTGACACTGGAGATCAAACCTAAGACAACATATATTCTAGGCAAGTGCTCCTCCACTGAAATACACTCCCAAGGCCAGACACATTTAAATAAACTTTATTTTTTTAACTTTAAATGTATGCATTAATTAATAGGCTTCAGATATTCTTCAAAGACTGAACTGGTCAAGAAAGCCAATTATGACATCCTCTACTTCTCTTGGGGAGCTCACCCTCATTTCCTGCGTTCTCTTCATTTTGTTTTCCATCTCTTTTTTTCCCTTCTTCTGATTCATCATCTGAAGATCCATCCTCATCAGAGGAAAGATTTGCTTTAATTTCTTCTAAAAGCATCTTCTTGGCAATTCTTAAGAGCAAAAAAAAACAAAAACAAAAAACAAAAAAACAAAAAACTACATATATACCAAATTAAAAACAAAAACAGAATTCTCTGTATCAAAATACTAACATACATGTCAAATTACAGATTTTATACTGTAATTAAGAGACTGGCCAAAATACTTTTTAACCGAGGTACCAACAAACACTTGTGAAAATGTTAGTTTTACTTTTTATTTTTAACTTTATATAATTTCCCAATATATAGGAGAATTTCTAAGAAATAGTATACTAACTGTTTTGAGCAATTATAACTTGATACTGGGTAACCTACCAATGTGACATATGCCCTGTTCCCATTATCAAATAAATACAATGTCAGACAGTTCAACAAAAGCAAATCTGTTTATCTAGACAAATGGCATTCCTAGAGAAAACTTTAGTAGGAGGTGACATATCCAACAACAAAATAAATTTTGGACTAGCAGCACATAATAAAACACTCTACATTATGTTGGATAACACTTTTAGACCTTAATTTCTATTTACTTCACAAATCTAATAACCAGATGAAAGAGACACCAAGTATTGAAGTACTCAGGAACCTCTAACAATATTTAAGATAGAGGAGAACAGAAAGGGACGTGATCACTATTAATTGCACACATGCTAAAACAATGTAAGTTACTACAAATGAGTGTTTTCAAAAAGATAGTGTAATAGCATCACTGAAACCAAAATTTCTCAAAATGTTTGCCAAATAGCAACTCATTAATAGAAAAGGTAAATGCTAAAGGAATGACAGAAAATATTTGTTTTACTAATACCATCATATGTTAAAAACGTTTCTTAAAAAATTCCATGTTCCATGTTTGCACTAAAAAAAAAAAGCTGAAAATGTAAAAGAAGAGCAATCATAAAGCATTTGTGTAAGACAATGAGTTTGATTATTCTGGGCATCCTTTTGCTATAAATTCATAAATCCCAGTAGCAATGTGAATAGAATAGAACACACAGGGAAAAGTTGAGAATGTTTCAGCAGTTTGCCATAAGCTAGCTTCCATAGGATAAATATGCACTCTGCAATCAAAACTGATTAGCATAATCAAAATCTTATAACTGCACTATATTTTAAATCTGAAATGTATGCCAAAAGCCGATGGTCTGAGGTGGGGATTAAGCAGAAAAGGCAGGTCACATGAGACATGATCACGAACAGCACATTTTTGTCTAGCTCTTCTCATCTCTCTTTCCCAGTTTCCATGGATTAAGTAGCTGTTTGCTGGCATACACACTAAACATGCCGTTTCTGTAATGAACCACTAAAACTATAAGATAAACCTCTGTTCTGTTAAGGTGTGAGTTTCAGATACTGTATCCCAATGATGGGAACACTTACACAGAAAACTGAGTAGCACTGGGAATGTTGCTGTGACTGTGCCTAACTTACACAGAAAACTGAATTGTACTGGGAATGTTGTTGTGACTGTGCCTAACCATGTAGTTTAAAGGCCTTTCAAAATAATCTGTGAGGGCTGGCGAGATGGCTCAGTAGAATAAGTGTTTCCCTGGCAAGCGCAAGGGCCTGAGTTCAATCCCCAGTTCCATTAAAAAAAAAAATAGAAACCAGTCTGTGGAAGTCTGAAGACGCTGGCTAGAGAAGTCCTAGTATGCTACAAGCCAAGCTGGATGGGTAATTTTGGTTAAGCTGCAGAAAGCCAAAAAGCTGATAAAAAAAAAAGACATTAAAGATCAGGCTCATGATGTTTCATATGAAAAACGGAACTATATTGAAACAGGAATAGAGGCCATGTGTGTTATATTCTGGGAAAAATTTGTGTTCTGTCTGTGTACAGTGAATATGTACTTTTCTTTTTGTTTTGGTTTCTTGAGACAGAGTCTTGCCAGGCTGGTCTTGAACTCACTAGGTAGAGCTCAGCCTAGTCTCAAATTCATGGTGATCCTGCTTCAGCCTCCCAATTTCTGAGATTACAAGTATGTATCAATATGCCCAGAAGTGAAGGGCTATATTTAAAAGGTAACACACTAAGAGATCTCACAGAAAAATTTCATTCAATCTGTGGCACATTTATTTTTGGCTAGTCAGCCAGATCTACAGTGAGAATCCAGAACAGTGAGTTGAAGGCCAACCTAAACTGCACAGTGAAACCCTGCCTACTTCACTGACCACACAAGAAATATAAAGTACATGTGTTGGTATATAAGTCTTGCTCTATCTAGGTCTTAACCATCCAGTAGAAAAGTATAAAAATGAAGTATACACCGCGGGGCCATAATATTAAGTTGAGCTGTAAATGGCGATGGTCGACAACATCTTCGGATAACTCACTATTGAATCTGTCTTGTTAAGGTGTCTTAAAACTGTCTGATTGATATTTGTCTTTCAATAAAATAAAAAATAAATTTAAAAAATTCTGAAATGGAAAAAAAAACTTTGGAGCACAAATAAAGTTTTTTAATTGACCCAAAAAAAGACCCAAAATAATAATAATTATTATTATTTTAAATAAAAACAAAATCAACAGAGTTGAATGATTTGACGTTAGCAGTTTAGCTCCAAAGAAGGAAATACAAATAAAACTGAGACTAGGATAACAGCATTGCTAAAACAACATTTTTCAAAAACCAAGTACTTTGCATCAAAAAAAAAAAAAAATAGAAAAAATGTTTGAGAACATATACATCAAAGGCTAAAAGATATAAAATGGTAAACTCCCTTGAAAGACTTTCTTTTGAGATCAGAGTGCCAGGGCATCCTCTCATTAAGTACCTCCTACAGAACTGTACCCCTGATATCTATCATCAATCTAAGTTCTCAGAGGCCACTACAGGCCTAGTGGGGCTGCACAGGCTCTAGTATTATGCATATGTTTCTGGTCTCTCAAGCATACAAAATGCAAGAGTTATAGGGTCACAGAGGCATCCACACCAATTTCAAAAGACATAGATGGTCAGGAAAAATTATGCAACAGGTCAATACCCTGCTGAAGCCCCTGACTGGGTGATGTTTAAAGCTATGACAGTATAAGCAAAGATGTAATGGTGCCTCCCAAAATTTTAACAGATGTAGGAAATGTGGAAAGTCATCTGAGGAAAACTACTGCAATGCTACCTCAAGACAGACGCCACACAGGCTATAACCAGTAGTGAAACAGGGGTGGTGATTCCCCAATCCCTATAGGAATGTACTTCTCAGCACAAACTGCCATATAACTGATAGGCATATTGCTACATGACTTAATACGTGCCCTGTTAATTTTGGTCTTGCTTTAGTCTATCCCTATTCCTCTATTTTGGAATCAAATGACTATTTTTTGTCATTGTATGTTGAAATTCTTTTAACTGTCTTTTCAATGTTCACTGGAGTTGACCATTCAGGATTGTAGGAAAACTCTGGACCTCGACTTTTCACAATGCTAAAACTGCTAAGACTTTGGTGACTCTTAGAAATGGACAACTAAGTTTATTTTACATAATGAGATGCACAAGAGCCTTTTAGGACCCTGGGCTGCAATGCTATAGTTGAAATCTAAAATATCCTCAAAGTTTCCTGTGTTTAGAAGTAGGGCACGATCCAAACAGGCAAGTTCACTGGAGGCGTAACCTAGAAGAATATATTATTCGTCCTGCTCTCTTCTTCCTGATTGCCATGGGTTGAGCAGTTTTCCTGCCTTGGTGCCAGACAACCATGGAATAGATCCATTGCACATGTGAACCACAATTAACTTCTCCTACCTTAAGTTCTGGGTATCAGGTATTGTTTCCCAGAGACAGGAAATGATGAACACAAGCTGAGACCATGAAACCTCTGATACTTCTGGATTAGAAACCTCTCTTTATATTTCTTACCACACATTCACATTTCAATCAATGGTGGCATAGTTATGCACACCTGTAAATATCAGCATTCAGGAGGATGAGGAAGGAGGATTACTGCAAGTTCGGGGCCAGGCTAGGCTACAAAGTGAGTTCAAGGCCAGTCTAAACTGTCTAGGGAAATCCTGTCTCAAATACACCAAAATAGCATTCATTCAATTGTAGAGATATTAATGAATGTTAAGGTCTCCTCAGTTGAAACAGATGGAATGTACACTGCTATATTTAAAGGTGAAGAGTAAAGGTACTCAACAGATTTAAAACAGGTCAAGCACTTACATAAATGTTTACCTATGTTCCTTTTCACACTTCCTCCTTCAAACAGATGGGTCAGAAAAATTTACAAAACAAAGAGAATCATTACAAAAAGAAAGATACAGATGAGTCTGCTTTTTAGATGATTTCTGCCCTGATTTGTCCCCCAAGAAATTAGAAACTACATCTTGCCAATTTAAGTTTTATTGGAATTGAGCTCAAGAATTACTTGCTCATATACCTCTTGATGAATTGACTTAGAATGCACATTTTTAAATGAGAATATAGTTACGGTTTTTGAGTTCATTCTTTTTGGGTTTTTTTTTTTTCAAAAAATCTGTATTAATAAAAACATCTGCATGGTAGGCATCTCTAGTGAAACCATGGGATACTTGGTGGAATGTAGCTGATGTGTGACCAGCATCTCAATAACCTCTGTCAGTCCTCTCATAACAAAAATAAATGACAAACATGTTATCCAAAATGGCTTTTGATTTTACCAGCAAATCTAAATCTAATCACTCAAATAAAATATCACATTATAAAATAAAAAATATTCTCACAATGGGCAAGATAGCATAATTTGTAATCTCAACTAATGAAGAGATGCGGGCCAAAAAATTGAAAGCTCAACATCAGTGTATAAAACTTAGAAAGATCTTACCTCAAAGAATTTATTAAAAGGTTAGGAATATAGCTTAATGTTAAAGGTTTACAAAACACATGTGAGCCCCTGGCTTCAATCGCCGTGGCCAAATTAAAAATACATATAGTACCAACACATCCACCCAAATCAAGACACAGTTTCAAAATATGTTTCTAGACAAAAATCTCTAAAATAATCATGAATATAAAGTACACTGTTATTTTTTATTGACCATAAAATATCTTCTCCACTATTTTCATAGTATATGTGGATAAAATATGTGAATTCTTTTTTGGGTGTAAATTCTTACACATTAGGTCAGACATGCAAAACAACAGTTCGCTTGCAGTTCCAAAAAATCTTACCATTTGGGTACGATAATTAAGAGCCAATAAAACTGTATTTCAAATCCAGTTATTCTAAATATTACCAGAATGATCTCATTTCAGTTTGTGTTCATAAAATACAAAGTCTACCTCTAACTCTAGAGTAGCAGCCAGTGTGGTAGCACACACCTGTAATCCTAGGACACAGCAGACTGAAATAATAAGGAACTTGGAGTTTAAGAACACTTGGCCACACAATGAGTTCAAGGCCACCCAGAACTACATAGTGAGACCCTGTCAAAAAAAAAAAAAAAAAAACATCGGCGCCAACCAAATAGCTCAGCAGATTAAAGCACCTGCAAGCAGGTGCAGGGGCCAGGGGTTCAATCCTTGGGCCTGCTGTGCCAGCCCCGACCCCCAGGGTCACTTAAAGGGCAATTGAGGCTGGGCATGATGGTGCAGTCCTGTAATCCTAGCTCTTTGAAGGCTGTAAAGAGGCAGATCACTATGAGTCCAACCTAATAGTGAGACCCTGAATACCCTGTAGACCCTTTCATAAAAATACAAAAAAAAAGTAAGGGCTCACTGAGAGGGCAATTGAGGCTGGGCATGGTGGTGCAGGCCTGTAATCCCAGTTCTTTGAAGGCTGTAAACAGGCAGATCACTATGAGTCCAACCTAGTAGTGAAAGCCTTTCCTAAAAATACAAAAAAAACCTTTAAAAAAATCTGAAGAAATTTCTACAGAAGCTATGATGATTTGGTTGTTATTGAGTAAAAAAACACATAATCTTCTTTCAAACTATAGACTGTTTATGTTTGCTAAGTGCAAGGTAAATAAAGCTACTTAATTCATCAACTTTGAGACTGTAAGGAAATAGGAGACAAGAAACAATTTGGAAACAACAAACAACACAATATAAGAAATTACATAAAAAAATCATAGGAGCCTGGTATGGTGGTGCAGAACGCTAATCCAGACTTGTGGAAGGCAGAGGCAGAAGGATCCCAAATTCACACCCAATCTGGGCAATTTAGCAAGACCTTGCCTCACAGCAAAAAATTCATAAGGGTATACTTTATTTTTATTTTTTAATGTATTTGATAGACTCTCATTATGCAGTTCAGACTTGCAATGATCTTCCTGTCTCAGCCTCTCCAACACTAAGATTACAGGCATGCACCACCATACCCAATTTCAGGGTGGCACAGCACCCCCGGGGTTCTGGGGTGGGCAAGGCATAGGTGCCAGGGATTGAACGCAGGTACTTGCACTTGCCAGGCAGGTGCTTATACTGCCAAACTATCTCTCCTGCCTATGACAAAAGATTTAAAAGGGAAGGGATATAGTATCTTTTTGCGAAGGATATCCTTTCAATATGGGGCCAGAAAGGAAAGTGATTGATCATGTACAGTGTGCCTATGGAGAGTCACATGGAGAGAAAACATTCTCTTAGGTTTCCACAGAGACCAAATTGGCCAAACAATGGCCGTGACTCATCCACATGGCTGACAATGACAAAGGATCTACAAAGTAGAGTACAGGTTTTAGGGTAAATCCTGAGGGGATTTGACTGACCTCGGCATATACAAAAGTTACATTTCTTGTTACATAAATCTTGCTTTATCTTGGTCTTAAACATCCAGCAGAAAAGCAGAAAAGCGAGGTATAAAAAGTAAAGCCATATTAATATGCTGAACTGTAAAAAGCTCAAGTCAACAACTTCTAACATTGACAGTCCTATGGATAACCCACTACTACTATCGACTACTGGACTATATTTGACTATTCTGCTGAATTCACACACCTACAATATTTAAATGGCAGGGGAATACCCATCTCTGACATACAAAAACAAAGTAAATAAATAATCATAAAAAATCAACTCAGATCCACATAGTGAAGAATTACAACTTAATGACCATCATTAAGAATATACCATTTATTTGGACCACCAAAATAAAACTTTACTATGCAGGCATTGGTGGTACATACCTGTAATCCAAGCTCTCAGAGGCCAAGACTGAAGGACCACCGCAAATTCAATACCAGCCTGAACTACACACAACATCCTATCTCAAACTCCAAAAATAAATATATAAAACCTTACTAAAGCCTGGGAGATAGCTCACAGAACTGAAGCAACTGCTTTGGGAAGCACAGGGACCAAGGTTCGATCCCCTATTCTGCATGCATGCTGGCCCCAGCCCCGGACAAGCTGAGTTGGCAACCAAGACCAGGCGTGGTAAGTGGATACCTGTAATCCCAGAGCTGGGGAGGCAAATGAAAAAAGAAAAAAAAAACTAAGATCCTTGGAGGAAAAAGAAGAATACTATGTAAAGAAATTGTAAACACCTCAGAAGAATAAAAATTACAAATTTTAAAGAACGATTGGTGATATTTTTCTAAATTACAAGTTAAAAAGGGTGATGAAGATTCTATAAGCATTATCAGGCTAAAATGTTTTATAGAGCTGGGTGTAGTGGTGGACACTTGTAATCCCAATACTTGGGAAGTGGAGACAGGATGGTTGCCATGAGTTTGAGACCAACCTGAGCTACATAATGAGTTCAAGGACAGCCTGAACTACATAGCAAGAATGTATCTCAAAAAAACTAAGAAAAAATCATTATAAAGCTTTATATTTGCCCTCTTAGTTTTGTAACTGAAGGGAGCCCTTATTTATCACCAAGTAAATTAAGAATAAATTTTGTAAGTTCAATCATTTTCCATAAATAAGAATGATGATCAAGTTAAATATGTAAAAAATTTATGGCTCCATGAACAGCTATCTAACTTACTAGATCTCAAAATTAGAACTTCACCTAAAGGACCTAAGTAAGAAATAAGGCTAATCTTCAACATAAATAAGCAACAAGGATGTTAAGATGAGATGTGTCCCATCTACAAAGTAGCCTGATATGAGATGATTTAAAGGCAAACTTCACTACCTTAACTCTTCAGTCTCAGGCCACAGAGAATTCAAGGACATTTTCACTTGAGAGCCAGCTGAGGCTGGAAAAACATTATTTTTCAGGCCTCAACTGGACCCATGCTGGTATGCATGTAATGGACATATAGTATGATCCCCAGCTGAATTGATCATGCTTGCACTGAAGCTTCCTTTCTTGAGTCAGTACAAGGCAATTGTGGGAAAGTCATCCAGGCAACAAAGTTAACTGTTTCTGTAATTTCAATGCTCAGTATTACATCTTGGGGCTGGTGTAGCAACCAAAGCAGTCAGTCACAACTATTAGAAACATTAAAGGCACAGACTGTAATACTCTTGCGTGCAGAAAGTCTGGGCAGATAGGCAGGTAATGGAGGCATTCCTCCATTTCTCTGAAAGAGAGGTAAGGACAGGGATGCAAAACAATATGGGAAGGAAAGTAAAAACCCACAAACAATGAAACTGATGCATCAAAGAATAAATAATAGGATCCCAAAATTCACACAAAACAAAGCTTCTAAATTATATAATGGACACTAAGAAAATGCCTTACTATCTTTTTACCTACTAAAAGAAAGCAAAAATAAGAAATGATCCCAATACAAGCAATCAGGAAAAAATTAGAAAGCCAAAACAAACTTTGCTAACTATGATCTTACCAAGAAAGAATGATTAATTAATGTCTCTCTTTTGTTTAAGCACTTAAACAGGAAAGGAATCTGCCTCTTGCTGGTATGCAAATCAGTATGTAGTCCAAACTGCTGAATTTCTCAAAAAATAGTACTGAGAAGGCTCTCTTTTGACACCAGGGAATTTTATAGGAAAAGCCATACCAAAAGCAACACAAATGGGGCCAGGGAGATGGCTCATTGGAATAAGCGATTTCCTGGCAAGCGCAAGGGCATAAGTTCAATCCCCAGTTCGGCAAAAAAATAAAAGCAACACAAATGATAAGAGCTTAATAAAAGGAGTTTGGATTACAATTGTCAATTTAAAGAAGAGAAAACAGGGTTACAGTGGAAAAATGACTTAATCAAAGAAACAAAACCAGAAACAGAACCTAAGATTAAAAAAAAAAAAGATCAATCTCAGGGTTGGGGATATGGCTCTGTAGAATAAGCGCTTCCCTGGCAAGTGCAAGGACCTGAGTTCAATCCCCAGTTCCACTAAAAAAAAAAAAAAAAAAACTAGAAAAAAGATCAATCTCTTATTAGTTTTCCTATGCTGGTGCTATACTCTACTCATTAATCACTTCTGTGTTAAAAAGTATCTAGCCAAATATATTCTGATCACTTTCTTTTTTGTGCATGGAACCAGGGATTGAACTCAGGCCCTTGTGCTTTCCAGGGAAGCACTTACTCCACTGAGCCATTTGCACAGCCCATCACTTTCTGAAAGATACATATTTTCCTGATTGGAAATTTGTGTATTTAGAAATAAAAGAATCAAAGTTTTCTATAATGTTAAACATCTCTAGTCCAGCATGTTTCATCTCTAAATTGCAGAAAGACATGTGAAACACATTTCATTACAACTGCTTTACCTTTTTAGAAGTTCTGAAAACAGTTTTAAAGAAAACTGCTAAACAAAAATTACATCCAACCAAAATACTCATCCACATACAAAAGATGACAGAATTTGTGTAAAATCTATTTTTATACATTCTGCACACAGTATCACACAAAGTTTATATAGAACACATAGTAATAGAATTTTGTGTATGATCATACATTTAAGTGCATGTTCTTTAAAGATACATAATTGTCTCAGTATATCTAGCACTTTAAAAATCACATATTTTAAAAACAATTCAAAATCATAGTCAAATATGTTAAATATTTTCAGTGAAAACAAAGTGCCAAATATACCTGTCTGCTACAGTATAAGGATTTATATTAATAAATGCCATGTACTAAAGCTTTTTAAATAAAAAATTTCCCACAATTACTATCAAATCCTTCGAACTTTATTTATATTAACATATTTTCATTCTTAGGTTCAGAATTAGAAGTTGGCATGAAGTTTTCCACTAAAAATATGTTTAAGGCATAATCATCTGTATCCAATAGTAGTAGAATTCATGATGGTAAAGAACAAGTTGATAAACAATGACTCAGAACATTTTATCATTATATGGCCTACAATATCTGTAATTAATGAAAAGCAGCCCTCTATTCTTTTTTAGGGTATCAGGAAAAATGTCAAATAATTTTCTTTTAAGAGTAAAAAGTTAAGAACCCATACTTATTAATAATTTATACACAGGGTATGATGCTTAAACAGGCCTGAGTTACAGCACATTTATTCCTTAATTTTATACAAAAGTGCACAGAATTTATTAAAATTGGTAGAAATTTAGGAAATTTGATCATTTAAAGAACTAGGAGATTTTTGGGAGAATGGGTTATACTGAGTATTGAACTCAGGGCCTCATGCACGCTACCAAGTGCTCTACCACTGATCTATAGTCTCAGCCCCAGTTGACTATGTTTTATTTGAAATGTAAAAACATAATTTACTCTAACTCACACACCATAAAAATTGGGTAACATTAAAATCCCAAATTCTAGCAGTAAGGATATTTCTCATTTTCTAGGAAGTTCAATGTCACCAAAGAATACAGGAAGTAAAGTTTATTGTATACATCTAAGTCTTAAAAAGAAAGATCACCACTACTGACCATATTTCTCTTCTTCCTGAGAATTATAAAATAAGACAGAGAGCTACTATCAAATGCAACCAAGTTAGTCATCTACAAATACATTCTACCTATTGAGAGGATACCTGTGTTATAGTTGAATCACTTCTAATACTTACCTCCCCTACTTTGACATTTAATTGAAAAAGTTACCTTAAAATTGGTATATACTGAAATCACCACTCAAACAGAAAAAAACAAACTAAACACTTAAATTAAAATGCTACTGATTATCAAGTACAATAAAAAAGAATCGAAACAATTTTACTAACCAGAGTACAACCATCAAAAAATTCATATTAAATCATCCCACATTTCACAAATTTTACAGAATACAGGGAAAAAATGCAGGAGATGGACATTTGGGTAAGTTTAAAATGGAAAACAAGTGAAAGTCATGGCTAAAAGGACATGATATACTCATGGCATAAATTTTACTGAAATCAGGTAATCATTAAATACAATATCTTCATTAGTATGCACAACTGCCACGAATGATTAGTCTGTTTCCAAAATATGTTGGATTAATAGTATAAAGCCATCCATCAACAGAATTTCAACACCAAGCCAGCAGAGGAAAAAATAGTTTATGTATGTGCTGTTTTAAAGACAAAGGTATCACCAAAATGCTATGTCCTAGTCCCACTATATTTAAGCACACCTATCAATAATAGGTAACTGCACCCATCCAGGGACACCACGTATCATTTCCAGGTATGATGGCACAGTCAGTAATCCCAATAATTGGGGAGCCTTAAGGCAGGAGGATTGCTGTTAGTTCAAGGGGAACTTGGGCTAGATAGCAGGGCCCTGTCTGAAAAAACAACAGAAAAAAAGTAATTTCTTCACCAATCTCAATTATCTCTTATTGTTTCTATGAAAAAAAAAAGACTTGCCTACCCCAAAAAGAAATTATGACAAAAAGAGGGGGGAAAAAACCTGTGGAATACTACTAGAACCCAGAAAGCATTCTTTTGGGTATTGAAAGCAAAGGAAGATATCATATAAAAATATCATCATTTTGTCTAAATTGACACAGAAAGGAAATTACACAGAAAAAAAATTTAGCATACCTTTTTTTCTCAAAAGCACAGTTTTAAAGGTCTTTTTTCATATTCTGCAATACACAAATGAAAGCTACTCTAGAAATAGTGTTTCTAAATTACTAATGCTATTACACTTGAACACATTACCATCCTTCTACCGAGGCTCATTCACAGTACAATACCTAATTAAAATGTATACTATTCCAAGAAAAGATTTGGTGAAGATATCCCCAATTACACTGAAAACAAAGGAATCATAACATATCGCCTGAACATTTCTAATTCAAAAATCCAAAATCTGATGTTCTTCAAAATCCTTCAGATTTTGTAATTATTAATGCTCAAATGGTAAAGTACAGGCAAATATACAAAGAAACATTTCTGATCCCGAGCATTTCATATAAGGGATATTCAATCCATATCAATGAATGTCTTATACGAAAAAGAAACAATTTAAAGCCTGACAGATGTTCAAAAAGACAAAACATAACGGCAATAGCATATTCACATAACTGATTCAAATATATATACAATTTTTAAAACCTCACAAGTTGTTTGGTATTATTATTCTGCCTTTCAAAAAGCACACAAAGCCCAAAGTAGAAAAATGTGAAATTATCAAATTTCAAAATAAAATGTTGTGTATTTTCTTCTAAAATGCTCAATCAGAAAAGACAGAACGTATAGTTTGCCGTTATTAATGAAATGTATGTAGTTAAACAAATTAGTTCATGGGTTAGACCATTATATATCACAATAGTATACATTCACGATCCAATATAAATAATGTTATATTAATAGCACATTAAAATAACAAATTTGTTTATGAAAATATTCAAGATAGAACTAAGTTTTTTCTTTTTATTTTTTAGGACTAAGTTTTTAAAATCTCAAAAGACACCACAGCGATAAAAGAAAAAGTGAATCTATTGTAAAACTTTCAAATTATTATATAGATATGTATACATGATTTGGGAATTTAAAGTATTTACTTCTTCAATTTCACAAATATTAAAATTTCTTTAGCTACAAACTAGCCCATGTTCCTTGATTCTAACAAATTTTATGAGATCTTATGAAAGATGCATTGTAATTAAAATTAAATGCTTGAACAAGAAAAAAGTTTTAAACAAATTTATTGCATCCAAGTAGTTAAGCATTTGCAATACACTAGTTACCTCCATAAATACCAATACTGAAGGCAAAGCATAAGAATGCATATGAAATTTACACACAATTTATACACAATTACACAATTGTGTACAAATTTACACACAATTACAATATGCTATCTACTAAGATACATCTCACTCAGGGCCAGGTTTGGTGGCGCACACCTGTAATCCCAGCAATCAGGAGACTGAGGTACAAGGAGCTGGAGAGTTCAAGGCCAGCCTGAGCTACATCAGTGAGCTCAAGGCCAGTTTGAACTATATAGTGAGACCCTGTCTCAAAAAAGGGGAGAGGGGGAGGGAGCATTTCACTCAAAAAAAAAAGGGGAAAATGGAAAAATAATCCCAAGACAATCATGATCTGCAAGTTTTTAAAGTTGTTTAGTGCATATCCATACTAACATAGTACAAGGAATTATCTGTATCCTCTTCTCACAACTAGAAAACCCATGTATATTAGGCGCTTCTTTGGTATAGATTTTTTTTTAAATCAGGAATCGAATTTAGGACCTTGTACTTGCCAGGCAGGAAATGTGTTGGGGAACTTGTCTTCAGACCACTTGTATATTTTATAAAATACATTGAACTGAGTTATACAAAGATATATGTTGTTCAGGCTGGCCTTCAACATACTACACCATGGAGGCCAGGGTGGCCTTGAACTCTTGACAATCCTTCTGCCTCCAGGTCCCTAAGTGCCATTAGTATATAGACATGCACCACCACACCAAGCATGATCAGGTAATTTAAAAAATAAATCTAACTTATATTTTCACAAACTCTAACACAAAAAATTACGATACGTTAACATTTTTAATTGACAACTAAAGATAAAAATTCATCATTCACATTTAAATGAAGGCTATTTTAAACATTATTAGCCTGTCAGTAACATTTCAGGCTTCATGGCGTAAGAAAACAAATACTGGCATCTATAAATGAAAAAGAAAACATTTTAGAAGATAAAACTCTAAATATTTTCATAATCTGGCTATGACGGTGTACTATTAAATACCAGGTAAGTTTCATGCCTTTATTATTCCATTCAGGACCCAACCCCTTTCCCATACAATCACTAAATACATAGTTTTCATAATTTAAATAAGATGGAAAGGATAATCTATGACTAACCTCTAATTTAAAAGTATACAAAAAATCTGTTCATTCACCTTACAACGTTTATTAACAAGCATGCTGATCTTTGAAACAAAAACCTATCAAAATGAACAAGACATAAAACAAATCTAAAGTGTAACGGCTAACCCCACAGCGTTTACTACTCAGTTAATTTCTTACAAAAGTATGACATAAAAATTACATGCATATTTTCATTTTCTCTTAATACTGGAACAATAGTATAAAGAAATGGATAGTTACTATATTGTTCTTATTTAATAAAATCATCTAGTCTGTCATAGACTTTTGGTGCGAGAATTAATCAGAAAAATAATCCATCCAACCTTTTCATATTAGAGGCAGAAAACTTCAGCAAAAGAAGTCACTTGCCCAAAATCATACAGTTATCAGAGAACCATTAGAATTAGAGGTCAGATACCTCTATGCCATCATTCTAATTCTATTTACTACACTATTCTACCTGTTAAAGATGAGTAAGAGTATCCTATAGTGCCAGAAAGGCCCATAAGGAATGTAGAAACACAATGATAATATTCTTTAAGCTTGGTTTACTGTTCACTATTATAACAAGGGTAAATCTTTTTCCATCTCTCAGCTATTTCTCAGTTAATTAAACCTATACAGCTTTATACTTAATCCTATTAGGTCATATTAAAGTTAGTGCTACTGTACTATATCCACTTTATTTGAAAATGGATAAAATCAGTCTATCTTGAAAATTGATGCTTATTTTTAAAGCAATTTTTTAATCTTAAATATGTGAGTAATCTCTTTCCCCTTTCCTTTTTAATAGGTCTGAATAAATAGAACCACCACATGGGATGGCAAATAAACACGATAATCAAATATGAACAGAGATTTGTGTTGTCACCAATTTATTGATATGATTCACTTTCATAAAAAATAGCCTGTCAAAATTAAAAGCATCTCCAAAAATGTTCACAGTTTACAGCAAAGCATAAAATTGACAGTTCTGAATTTATAACACACCCTATGCTAGGTGTGTTAATATTTACTTTCTCTTAAGGTTTCTGCATTTTAGCCCACTTTGTGGCCCTTCTTTCAAACTTGCAGGAAGACTGTGAGTCTTTCTACGGTAGGCACTCCTGGTTTTTACAACCTGCTTGCTGTTCCGTTGCTGCTGTAAGCGCCCGTGCCTAGGGTGTGTTATAATCTTTTTAATGTCCTTACAGATGGAATCATACCTATTCTCAGGATCATTGTCTTCGTCATCATCATCCATGGTGACAGGCACTGATTTAGATATAGCTTCATCTCCTTGGGAGAAAAAAAAGTGTACTTATTAGCTTTAAATTGTCTAAGTAAAACTGTATAAAAGAAAACTGAAAAACTTTCAAGGAAATATATGGATTCCAACTACTAGTCTAAAATCCAAATAATGAACAAAAAGGATATTTATGGAAAATACAATAAGAAATTTAAGAAGTATCAAAAGTAAAATAATAAAACAGATCTTTCAAAATTCCTTCCCAGAGCATGAAGATTATGAAGCCCACCTTTTTCTGTAAAAATTCTATCGTAATCTATTGTGATTATTACCATAAGGCTGTTACTGAAATAACCTTTCTACTGGTACATTTGAAGTTCCAGGTTAATATATGTCTAATTTGAACTGTATCACTGAAGAATAACAAAACTGCTTTTATGTTTTGGTATTACTAAAAATTTAAAAACACATTGGAAATTATACAGTATTGATGACTTCAATTACTCAAAGATATACAGTATAGTAGTTTATCAGTTCATAAACTTAATTCTTTTTTTTTATGGCAGGGAAACTGGAGGTTAAACTCAGGCCCTGTAAGCACTTATTCTACTGAGCGATCTCCCCAGCCTCACAAACTTAATTATTTCCACAATTCTAGCTGCAAACCAAATTGAATCAGAACGAAATGAAATTTCTCCATGAAATTTCTCCAAAAGGTCAACATTAAATCTAACCACAAAATTTAATTTAATTCTCATCCAGTTTAGTTTGCAACCAGAGTTGCAGGACGAATTAAGTTTATCAACCAAGGTACCACTGCATTTAATTACATTAATTGTGTTAACTAAGAAACTATCCTTCAGCTAAAAATTGAAAGCAATTAAGATTTTATACATTTCACTGTATGTAAATTTCAACTAAAAAATTAAAACATTAAAATGCATTCCATGTATGTTAAAGTAATTAGGAAATACGCATTAAAATTTGCCATTTATAGTACTCTGAAATCCATCAACACCTTCAAGGGTATTATGTTAAAAAAAAAAGCCAATCTCATCATCACATTTGTCATTATTATACCTCAAAATAACAAAATTTTTGAGAAGGATTTTTACATGGCAGGAAGAGTAAAGGGAGGAATCGTGATAATGGAATAATTTGGTACCTTAGTTGCAATGGTGACTATACAAAGATAAACATATGATACAACTATTCTCTCTCTCATATACACACATACATATAGAAGTACATAAAAACTACTGAAACATGAACCACCTTCCCTCCCCCACTTTTAATAGTATACTATAAATGACTCAAACAATGTAATGAACTGCTCAATTTTCTCAAATTCATTATAATAAAAAAACTCATTGCCATTGATCCCCATCAAAATACTCCCCCTGACTTGAAACATGCATATCCCATCATTCTTAACACTTTTCAGAGAAGTTCTGAAAGCCTTTCAACAGAGTCTTTAGCTATACAGTGGTTATTGCTTTGTGAACTGAATCAGTTAAAAATCTTTATCTCTCATGGTCATTTTGACGTTGGCAAGAAGCCAGAAGCTGCATAGTGCCATATATAGCAAACAAGGTAGATAAGGACATATCATAATGTATTTAAAAGAATGCATTTGAATCAGATGGCACTCAGAAGCACTCACTGGGTCATGCCACATAAAGAAACTCACAGAAGACGTTCAGCACTGCTTCAGAAAGAATGATCAGTTAAGCATGTTTGAGGTGAGGAAGAGTATTTTGAGGGGGATTAGAGGCAATGTATCTTTTTCCATAGTAATTGCTTTACTATCATATATTTTAATTACTGTACAAGGTGCTACCACAGGGGGACATTAAGTAAAGGGACATATGAGAATTCCTATACTTTTTCCTTCTAAATTCCTATGGTTGTATAATTATTTCAAAGTAAAAGCTTCAAAAAGGCACATAAAAGAGGTATACTGAAAGACAGGACATAAAGACACATGATCAAACAGATATAAGACATTAATTGTAAAAACATTTTGGTATATTTTAAATTTTTTCATAATAAAATTATAGGGTGCCAGAAGTAGTTGTTACATGCTTGCAATGACAGCTACTTCAGAGGCTGAGGCAGAACAATCACAAGTACAAGGCCAGCATCTGCAATTTGGCAATGCAGTAAAAATTTAAAAACTAACAATAATTAAAAGACTGTGGGTGTACTTCTGTAAAGCCTAGATTCAAGCACCAATGCCAGAATAAAACCACGATGGGGGAAAATGGAGAAACATATCTACAGACCTGGGTGTGGTAGTACACAGCTGTAATCTCTCCACTGGAGAAGCTGAAGCAAGAGGATTGCCCCAAACTGAAGCTCAGCCTGGGCTATATAATAAGTTCAAAGCCAGCCTAAACTAAATAGCAAGACTTTATCTCAAAAAACAAACAACAACAATGACAAAAAAAAATACAGAAGAGGATAGGAACATAGCTCAAGGGTAATGTACACATCTATTACAAATGAAGACACAAGTTTGAGTCCTAGGGCCATAAGAAAAAACCAACAACAGAGATACCTACAGATTAAAATAAGGTAAATACCAAAAAGCAAAAACAAATCTCATAGCCTCCTGGCAAAATACCTCCAACAGACCAATAGTTAAACAAAATATTATTGTCATTCCATTTGTATACCAATTTTCAAAATATGACCTATCTTTTTTTGTGAGTGTGGTACTAGGGATTAAACTCAGGACCCTGAGCTTGCCAGGGAAGTGCTTATTACCCTGAGCCATCTACGCAGCACTTGACCTATTCTTTTTTAAAAGCTCAAATCCTAAATTAACTTTTCTCTCAAATATTTAAATAACTTGTCACTTATCACATGTCCCCCCATAGTTCCAATATTTTTACAGTCCCAGTGTATTTTTTATGTCTCTCTTCTACTTTGCATCTTTGCTGCTGTTTTATTTTTGTTTTTGCTTTCATGAGCCAAGGTCTGGCTATCTTACCCAGACTGTCCTTGAACTCCTTGTTTCAAATGCTTCTTGCCTCAGCATCCCAATTAGCTGTAATTATAGGACACACCATCTCACTTAGCTCTTCTAGGCTATTAAATGTAGTAATTTGTTGATCTTTGTCTTGCATTAAACTATTCATCGTGGGGCCAGGGAGATGGCTCAGTGGAATAAGCGTTTCCCTGGCAAGTACAAGGGCCTGAGTTCAATCCCAAGTTCCAGAAAAAAAATAAACAAACAATTCATCTTGGTTGTCCATGTCATTCTGGGCCCTAGTCTCTAAGAAAATGCTGTATGTACAATAGAATACCCACTAAATCAGACTATTAAGAAGTATATAAGGGCCAGCAAGACAGCTCAGCAGACTAAAGCACCTGCTTAGGGAGACCACAGGGGCCAGGATTCGATCCCAGGCACCACAAACCATGTTCCCCCACCAAGGTCATACTGAGACTGGGCATGATGGTCGGGGCTGTAATCCCAGCACTTGGGAGGCTGAATACAGGAGGATCAGTATGCATCCAATTTATGTAGTCAAATGCTATATTCCCTATACTAAATACATTAAATAAATAGAAATATATGAATTCTATGCTTTCTTGTGGCAGAACCAGGGATTTAACTCAGGCCCTTGCACTTGCCAGGGAAGTGCTTATTCCACTGAGCCATCTCTCAGGCCCCAGAAATACATGAATTCTACATGTTACACACATGTAAGTAAACTCCTAAAGAATACCATTTATCACTGACTCACACATACCTTTGAAAAAACAGCACTTTTTATATAGATTTCATTTTCTAGCCTTCTTATATTGTATTCTGCTTAAGGGTTGTTATTGAAATAGCCCAAGATTTTTTGCTGTTGCTTTGAGACAGGGTTTCACTATATACTACAGGCTGGCTTTGCCTCCTAACTCAGCCTCTTGAGTGCTGGAATTCTAACTGTGCGCCACCACACCAGGCCAAAGCACTTTTTGTTGGGTTAAATTTCCCAGAAAAAATAAGGAGGGGAAGAAGGGGTGAGGGAGGAGAGGGAAATAGGAAAAAAAAGAATCAAGTTATACCATGTACAAGTACAAATTCTCTATGATGAATGTGATCATTACGTATATCTAAAAAGTAGCAATAAAATCTCATTTTAAAAAATAAAATGTAGGCAGGGCGTGGTGGCGCACGCCTGCAATCCCAGCACTCGGGAGGCTGAGGCAGGAGGATTGTTGTGAGTTCGAGACCAGCCTGAGCTACAAAGTGGGCTTAAGGCCAGCCTGAGCTGCATAGTGAGACCCTGTCTCAAAAAGACAAAAAAAATAAAAAATAAAATGTACCAATAAAATTTACTGAAGAGAAAAAATTTTGCCAGCAAATGTATCTTCTTTTAAAGAGAGTGACATTTTAACCCAAGAAATATCTGGAGTTAAAGATAATCTCGCACAATGTATACCTATTGAATTATTTATATCAGTCTGGTTTTCTTTCTTTTATATTTTTTGGTGTTTTGGAGACAGGACTTTACTATGTGTTTCAGGCTGGACTCAAACTCACAGCAATCCTCCTGCCTCAGCCTCTCAAGTGCTAGGATTATAAAGGCATGTGCCACCATGCCTGACTTTAAATCTAATTTTCCTTAATAATCTACTGTTTATTATTCCAGAGAAAACCATTAAACAATAAGAAACTAAACACCTAACATGCTTGAAATGCTTTCTAGGATGGGATAAAAATAATAGAACCTTTATAGTAAATCTCTACAGAATTTTTCTTTTTTCTTTCTTTTTTTCAGAACTGAGGACTAAACTCAGGATCCTGCGCTTGTCACACAAATGCTTATTCTACTGAGCTACTTCCCTGTCAATCTACAGAATTTTTCAATAAATTTTTCCTACATACTAATTCTGAATTTTGCTGACTTCAAGGAAAATTAATACAGTTACTCAGAATGGTTTAGAAAGCAGAAATTACCAATTGTTTTTATTTATTCTTGCATACCTGAAGACTGGCAAAATCCACCGTGTGAAGACAGCGCTAAATTTTCAGTCACAGGCTTAATTTTCTGTTCATCACTGCTCCCCTCGCCTATAGAATTCTGATCATCATCTCCTATATCAGAAGAAGAAGTAATGTCCACTTGTTTCCTTTTAGTGTTTGTCCTTAAAGAATTTCTCTTTTTCTCCTTAACAATGACTGACTTCTTTTTAGCAGAACTTCTTTGTTTCTTCTGCTTTTTATTATCTTCAGAACTTTCCTCAGCATCAGATGATGATGAGCCACTCTGAATGTCCTTGGCATTTCTTTTTGTATTTAAACTTCTTCTTTCCCTCAATTCTATTCTTTTCAGTCTCCTATCAGAAGAATTACAATCATCTTTCATGGAATATTTCTCAGTATCAGATGATGAGAAATCCTGCCTCTTCCTTGAAATCTTTTCAGAGAAGCTGCTCCTTTTCTTCTCTCTACTAGGTGTTTTAGTCTTACTCTTTTTATCTTCTGAAGAGTCACAACTATCTACTTTCCCTGGCAACTTCCCAATATTTTCACACAATTTCTCTTTCTTTTTAGGCATTTTATCTTTTAGCTTTTTACCTCTCTTATCACCATCAGTTGAATCATTCTTGCTGTGTTTTATACCTTCAGGAAAAGAACAAATTTCTTCTCCCTTAGGTAATTTCTCAGTGCCATCAGATGATGATTCATACTGTTCTTCTATTTTAGTCACTCTTTTCAATTCCATGGCTTTCTTTTCTTTTTCATCAGATTCTTTTTTGTTCTTGTTTTTATCATCTTCAGAAGACTCATCACTCTGCTCTTTCTCTGAAAATTTCTCAGTGACATCATATAAACCACTATGTACTTTTTTACATGTTTTAGTTTTTAGATACTTACTCTTTCCTTTAGTGTCAGCAACATTTTTATCTTCAGGAAAATGTAAAGCCTCCTCTCTTCCAGAAGACTCATCAGCACCATCAGGAGAAATAGTTGGCTGGTGCTTCTTAGAAAATTCATCTCTGAATTCCATAATGGTCTTGTCTTTATCTACCAAAAAGAAACTTTCACTCTCTAGTTTCCTTTCAGCATCATCAGATGATCCTTCCTGCACAGTCTTCAAACTTTTCTGGTCTTGATTATCTATTTCTTTTTTACTATGTTTTTCATCTTCAGAAGAATCATATTTTTTATTAAGAAGTCTTTTTTTGGTTGGTCTGGTAGCCCCTATTTTACTGATGTTTTTTATCTCTTTTTCTAATTCTGAGTCATAATTAGAAGATTCAGACTGGTTTTGGCGTTTCTTTTTGGAAATTATAGAGCTTTTAGCTGACCTGCCTTTTTTAATATCAAAATCTGAGCCAGAAGTAGAACTTTTTCGTTTTCTTTTTCCTTTATCGTCTTTTCCTGGCTGACTCTTTAGATCACATAATGTCTCATGATTTTTATGAGTTTCATTAATATCAGTATCTGAAGAAGAACTGTGACTCATCCTGCTTACCTCTTTGAGAATTGCTAACATTTCATCAGAATCTGAATTTTGATCTACAATTTCTGACTGCTTAGATTTAGGCAATTTATTAGGTTTAGGGTTATCTATAGCACAGTCAGAAGAATTTCGCTTATCATTTTTTTTCATTGGAACTGATAGTTTTTGTTTTTCCTTAACTGTTTCATTACTTTCCTCATCTGAATTAGACACTGCAGTTTTAGTTTCTGTCTGACGCCTCAATGGTGTGGTCTTCACACGAGGTGATCTTCGAAGATCAGATTCTTCTAAAGGTAATGGAACTTCATTATCAACCAAATGTTCATTATCACTGTTTTCCTCTCCAAGTTCACATTTCTCTGACTTGGTGTGTAGAACAGAACTTTTAGAGCCAACTTTATCTTGTGGAACTTCTTGGCAATCAGCACCTTTAACTGGGGAGTGAGAAAGGGAAACAGGAGTAAGTTTGACATACAATTCTCTTGTCACTTTAGCTGTAGTTTTTGACTTAATACCTCCTCTGTTGTCTTTTGTAGGAGCATTTAATTTCATAGATGAATTCTCAAGTTCTTGCTCAGTTGCACTCTTACTATCCCCATGACAATCAGCTGAACACTGAACTTCCATAGCAGTCTCAAGATTCTCAAAAATATCTTCTGGAACTGATGAAGGAACAGAGACAATATCCATGTCTAAGTCTTCAGCAGTGTTAGTAGGTTCATACTGAGGTTCTTCTTTCCTATCAGATTTCTTCAGTTCACCACTAGTACTTTTATTTGCTCTTTGTTCCTCTGTTGAAACATTCTGATCCATGTGCTCACTCTCTAACTGTTTTCTTGATAATTTAGCTTCTGACTTTGAAATATCCTTCCTTTCCAAAGAACAAGGTTTTTCTCCTTTCCGTACTTTTATTTCAGACTTAAAATCTACACCTTTATGCTCTTTGGTATTTTTCTCTTTGTTTACAACATCCAACACTTCAATCTCAGAATTCAAATCTTCTTCCAATGCAAGATGAGCCTTCCTAATATCAGCCAGTACAGATTTAAAAGCTTTAAGTTGACGTAACTTCACAGAAGGACTGCTTTCTGAATTATCTGTTGCCTGCTTCAAAAATTTAACATAACTGGAGTTCATGTTGGCTGTGGTTTCAATCAGTTTTTTTGTCTTCTTAATCATATCTTTGGGCACAGTTAGTGTTGAATAAGAATAGGATGCAGAACCAGAACATGAATCATCAATTTTCTTTTCTTCTCCATTACAATTTGAACTATTCTTCTTTGGGGAAAACCTGGGTGTATGGTCACATACTTTACTGCTACTCTTTTCACTGTCAACTTTTATTTTCTTCTTATTTTGTTGCAACAATTGTTCTAAATTTTCAAACACGCTGTTACAAGCAGTGACCAAGTCCAATAAAGGTTCTGGGTGACAAATGTAGCAATACCATTGGTTGTTTTCATCCATTATTGTAGATAGCTCCTTTCGACCAAGATTGCGCAGAATGCATTTCTTACAAAAGGCATTATGGCAAAAGTCGCAACAAATCAAGTTCCCACCTTCTGCACACCATCTGAAATATTTTAAAGATTTAAAATATTATTGACTTGAATTTCAATTATTCATTGAATCAATGAAATTAATTTTAATTTTAATACTATTAAAGCAATTCCAGTTTTTATTTTGCCATCCACTTTAGTATAAACTTAGGGCATATGCTTATTCTTTACAAGAAATATAAAATTTGATATAAACTTAAGGTTTTCTAAAATTTAACAAATGTCCACCAAAAACATCAATAAAGATATTACAAAAGATGAATCTAATAAAAGACTATAAGGTCTCCCACAAAGATGGACGTGATAACTCATATCTATAATCCCAGCACTGGGGAGATTTAGGAAGGAGGATGACTGTGTGTTCAAAGCCGGTTTGAAATACACAGTGATACTTGTCTAAAAAATAGGGGGGAACTCTCCCACAAAAAGTAGATAATGAATGTTAGTGACTTTGATTTATTACCTACCTACATTGTTCATCCATTCCATCTGAGTCACGGCTAATATCATCACTCATGTAATACTTAAAGCAATTCTATTGAAAGAAAAAGGAGAAATTTCATTCAAATTTCATAACACTCATAAAGGACAAAATGTAAGTATTTAAGAAGTAAAAGCAGGCCAGGTGGGGTACAGCATACCTATACTCAAAACACTTGGGAGGTTGAGACACAGATTACCACATGTTCAAGGCCAGCCTAAACAAAAAAACATAGAAACACCCTGACTCAAAAAAGAAAGTTAAGAAGTAAAAGGAATGTATATGTTTTAAAAAAGTAAAAAAATTCTACTACTCAATTTAGTACTTTTTAGATGTAGCAATATCTGACAATACTAATTCCTAAAATACATCAAGCATTACTATCCCAATTACAGCTTTTAGTGAAAAGAAACAAATCACCTTTAAAGGAAAGTTCTTCAGAATCATAACAGACTTCTCAACATAAGCCCTTAAGTCAAGGAGACATTAAGGTCAAGTACCGCAAGGCCTAAAAGTAAATAACATCCAAACCAGATTGATGTACCCTGCAAAACTATGTTTTAAAACTGATGGACAGATAAGACACTATCATGACAAAGAATATATGACACAACTCATGAACATCAAACTAGCACTCTAAAATGTTCTCAAGAACATTTTAGAAAAAGAACAGTGTATAAAGAAGTAACAAGGGCCATGGATATGGCTCAGTGAAATAAGTGCTTCCCTGGCAAGCGCAAAGGGCCTGAGTTCAATCCCCAGTTCCGCAAAGAAAATAAAAAAAAAAAAAAAAAAAAAAAAAAAAAAAAAAAAAAAAAAAAAAAAAAAAAAAAAAAAAAAAAAAAAAAAAAAAAAAAAAAAAAAAAAAAAAAAAAAAAAAAAAAAAAAAAAAAAAAAAAAAAAAAAAAAAAAAAAAAAAAAAAAAAAAAAAAAAAAAAAAAAAAAAAAAAAAAA